>SKCR01033373.1:0-117695 GCA_019454045.1 Zanthoxylum bungeanum | reverse complement strand
TTATTGTTTGTTATACATAGTATTCATCTTTCGTAAAGGATGATTCCTTTTTCGAAAGAGATATTGATTAGAATGTCTAAACAATATTATGTATCATTTGATGATGACATAGTGAATACTTTATTATATGCGATTATCGATGTCGATTTAATCGTAATTGTTACGAGTTATTTTGACATCTTATAGACCATTTGATGGATCTTGAAACACGTTCTTTTGATCTTTGAGATATTAAGAACGAGTTTCTAATTCATGGAGAATTCAGTCTGCAACCATTAGGGTCATATTAGTTTTGAGACTAATTATGACGTTAGACAGTCTACGTCATAAAGAGTCACAAATAATGCAGTGGGAGTGTCACGAAGGATTCTACTATTTAGTGGAATCAAATGCAACTTTTGAAGTATTGACTTATGAAGTTCCATAGTGACCTTTTAAAATAGAAGTTTTAAATTGGTGTTGTGCTTGCGGTTGTCCTCATAGTATTTTTGGATTTGATCCCCAAATACTTGGACAACTTAGTAGCTGTAGCATAATACAGATATAGCATCCATTTCATATTAATGTATAATTTAGATTCTACAAAATATGAATAATACTGACTATGGGAAAACCATAGAGTCTGTTTGACAAACTCGATATTTCATAGCGGACTTGTTTCTTACCTCTTAAGTACTGGGTGAGCTTTTGAGGGCCATGTGCATACGATGGCACATTGAGACGTGTATATGATACCGTGGATAGGCACTAGAGCAAGTGGGAGAAATTGTTGGGGTTGTTGCTCAAGCGCCAATCCGGGCCGTATTTATGTCTGATCATGAATACGACATCCCCTTATTCCATAATATTACTTATTTATGGTTGCACCTCTTGTTCTTATATACGTATTCGATCTGATTACGATTAGATTGAAACTAAATGTGGTTTAGTGATATGTATATATTATAAAAAGGCCCGATAATATATCATGCAGTACACAGTTACAAAGTTAGATTGTAATTGACATTGGGAGTGTCACTGCATATGTATATTATCAAACAAAGTTCCTGGTCAAGATTTGCTACACGGGTCGGTTAGTCAAATCCGTTGAGACCAGTACATGTCGTATATCGAGACTTGGTCCGATGGTTTATCCCAATGAACCATGAGTCTATGGAGACTCGTATAGACGTGTAGGTGTTTATAGTGGATAAACACTGAACGGCTCACCGAAGATTCTTAATGGATGGTACGCCAACGTCAATAAGAATCTTCTCGGGTTGAGTAGCATAGTGGTCCTTCGACTTGAGACACCACTGTGGATGTATGAGACATCCTCCACACTTAGATGGCAGTCACGTCACCGATCTATTTAGATCAGACCTCCGCCTGTTCGTTGGGTGTGGATCGATCCTCAGGATATCCTGTGTGTGTCAAGATAGGATCCGTCAGTTCTGTGTACAGAGCATAGGTAGTCCATATATTATTAGCAGTCTGTTAAATCTGTGGCCACAGTATAATTCGGAAGTAAGTTCCGGTGTTATTTAGAGATTGCTAATAGATACTCGACGAGATAATACCTATAGAGATTTGACGTTTACATCTATATCTCTGGGATTATCTGGATACCTGTGACGGAGGGATTATACGTATGCAATGACCTCGACCTGTATGATTCAGCTAGTTTATATGTGATCGTCATAATCTACGGTGGATAGATTATGTACATGAAATTGGATTTCATGACGGATATACCTGAATCTAGAGAGTCTCAATAATGAAACATACTCGTAGAGCACTAGAGCAACATTTATGAATAATGATGATTATTTATAATCGTTTAATCGTTAAACGAAAAATACATGCGAACGGCCGAACCGTCATTTCCTAATTAATGTGTATTTGTATTTAATATATGATATTATTAAATACACATTAATAAATTGTCAAATAAAGGTATTTGACATATAACATCAATATATGTATTTGAGATATTTAAGTAAATATAATACATATATTTGATATATTTGTATTTAATTAATTATTTAATTATTTAATTGTTAAATGATTAATATAATTAAAAATAAAATGTATCACCAAATGATAAGTTAAGAAATGATTATAAGTTGCAATTGTTGACTTATACATTAAAGGAAAAGGTTGTCAAATTGATTTTGACTTCTTAAGATATTTGTTCAAAAATTGTTTGAAAATAAAATATCTTTTTCCTTTATTTTTTATTAATTTCGGCCAACACCCTAATAGAATATAATTGTTATATTCTTGAGTTGCTTTTGTTGACTTGTTAAAAGGTTATTAAAGTTGTAATGATTCAAGTAAACAAGTTGACAAAGCTTTAATTAATGAAATAAAAAAATATCATGATATTTGTATATAACACACCAAATTCGCCAGGCTATTTAGAGGAGGTATATATTGTTTGTTTCATTTTAGGGTTTAAGAAGTTCATATACACAAAATAAACATAAAAGAAAGTTGAGAGAAAAGCTTGAAGGCCAAAGGAGAAAAGGCTTGAAAACTTGGATTTTGTAAGTCTTTCTTTAAAGCTTTCAACATGGAAATTGTTTCTAACATGCTGGCATCATTTTGTTGTTGCTTTGATGTTCTTTCTTCTTTAATAGTTTATGTTATTTGGTTGTGAACTTTGATGAAAGTGTAGAGCATGTATGATGAAGGAAGCTTATGGCTATTGTAGTAATAAGTGTTCTTTTGTGGTTTTGGAAAGCTTGTTGCTAATCTAGAGTTGTTGACCCACTCTTAGATGACCTAGATTTGATCTTGAGTTGTTTCATTGTGTGAGACTTTTATTGGATGGAAGAAACATGATTAAAGTAATTGATTTAACCAATTTGGTCTAATTTGTCCAATTTGAAGAAATTGAAAAATTAGGGTTCATGACCAATCCAAATTTGGGGATTTTCATATATGTTGTGCATTTGTGTGTCTATATGATGCATATAAAGTTTCATGTTCATTGGATTACATCTTGATGTGTTTTGATGCATGAAATGACAAATGCACAAATGTGCACCTTGGAGGGGCATTCGGCCAAAGAGTCAAACTTTGGGGATTTTGGTGCTTTTGGTGTTTTGATGTTTTGAACATGCTAAGTTCATCTTAGAAATGATTTAGAATCATTCAAAATTGATTAGATCAATTTCGGACTAAAATGGACAAAATACCAATGTAAGGGCATTTCGGTAAATTCACTTGAATATGATTCATTTGAATTTTATTTCATAATTTGATTATTGGAATGTTAAATAAATATGTTTATTTAATTAATCCGAGAAAAAGTTTTGAAATCGGAAGATTCGATCTTCCGCCGCTTCCGCTGCGTTACCGGATTTAGCCCCTAAAACCCCTACATTTTCAACACTCCAGAAGCCTTTGGCCAAGCCTTGGCCTTCTAGAATATCGAAGTAAGGTGCGCCTTCCGCTACTTGCCTAATTGTAAATTTTGACTTTATCTCCTTGATAATAGTCATTAACTCTCCAAGAGTTTACTATTGCAATTTTAGTACTTCTAAAATCTAAGTATAGATTTATGAATATCCTTCAATTTCAGTATCATACTTTAAGGATCCAATCCTTAGTTCTGATTCAGAAGTTAAGGAGTCTACAGCGACAAGCTTAATGGATTAAGCACTAAAGTTATCATCACATAAATCTTCCAAAGATTATGCTCTACTATTTGCTTAACTCCGGGCTTAGGCATAATATATTATTTTATCAAATAAAATAACTTATTATTTTCCAGGACCATCCTAAAATTTATTCCCAATTTTGAAAATTAAACCATTTAAATACATTTTCACCAGGATTATGTTTTAAATGTCAATCTTTCAATTTTATCTTGATTTTAATAGTCCAACTATTTAATCAACGATTAAGGTACTATTTATTATAATGATTACAATAGTCCAACTATTTAATCAACTATAATTTAATAGATTAAAATCAATTATATTGATTACTATAATCCATTATAAAATCAACTATAAACGAATAGTTTTAATATAGTCCAACTATAATTAAAACAACAATTTAAATATTAGTCCAACTACCATTTAATTTATAACGACGAATGATATTTGAATGAGCGCGTATGGCAAGTAATTAAACGAATATTGCAAATTCAATTCTTGCCTCCCACTATTTTTCGGCGAGCCTCTAACCCTCTGTCGAGTACTCGGGAAACCGTGTTTCCTAGTGGGCTAGGATCCCGTTAAATATCACACAACCTTGACTTTGGCCAACAAATTGTATGATAATTAACTAGGTAGATCTCTAAGATCGATTGGATCCAATCCAATTCCTAGATCCGGTAGGGGGATATCCAAGTCCGAAATATATATCTTATATATGCCAATACATCAAATGTATTACCTAACCTTTTTCCTCTAAATCAACTAAGCTTTGGCTTTGGCACAACAAACTTAGTGATCCCAGTCAAGCGCGACCCATTGACCATGGAAAGCTTCGTAATCAATGTCGATGGACAAGAAGTGGTCTTAAATTTGGCCAACAAACCACAACTTGGACAAGACACCAATATGGAACAAAGCCTTCATGATTCAAACACATCCTCGATGGACAAAGGGCTTGACTTTGGCTAACAAGCCAATGCCAGTCTCGGATCTTGAGTGAGAATCACTCAATGGAATGAAAAACGCTTAATATTTAGCGAGGGTTTTTCGCGTGCAAATTGGGAACCAATTTATTATCTTTGTTAAGGTCTCATCATCATACACCCTTAAACATGCATTCTAAACACATAATAAAGCACATATGAATAAAGTAATAATGATATGCGGATTGATACTTTACACATTGATCCTAGATCAAATCTCTCCCTTTTTCTCTTCCGCTAGCACAAGTATTTACTTCTACCCGTTACACAACACTTCTAAAGAAACCTCATTTACATTGAGGGGAATAGGTGAGAAGAGAATACAAAGAATATGGAGGTATAAGGCTGGACACGCAGGTCCAATTAATAAATCAAATTTATTACAACAATTTCTAAAATTGTCCCACCCATCTAATATCCATCCGATATACATTATTCATGCATCGCAACCATGTATTCACACAAGCATGTTATCAATCAATCTAATCAAATTAATTAATCTGATAAATTAGTGATCATCCAATGTTCAAACAACGATTTGATTTTTGCTCGAGTCAAACTCGTTTTGCGAATAAGTACTCAAAGTACGAATTCTCGAATTAAATTAAACTACACAATTAAATCCAATTCAATTTGTATTTAATTCTAATTCACTATTTAATTCCAAATTAAATATTACACTTTATTAATAAACCTTTCACGACTTAAATTCCAAATTTAATCGCAACGGATTTCAAAGCCCGATTAACGTCCAACGTCAATTTAATTAAAGTCCAATGGACTTTTAATTAAATTTCTTAAGGCGTGGACTTTTGGTAAACTCGGGTCAAACCGAATAACCAAAATCCAATCAGGGAGTTACCACATAAGCCCATAAATCAATTTTTGCCCATTAGGCCCAATTAAACTTTAAAGGTCCATTAAGTCGCATTTGGGCTTAAATGGAAGTGGTTTTGGGCCCAATTGGATCCAACCAATTTTGCCTAAACCCAACTTTGTACAACAAAGCCCAATAAGCCCATTTACAACATTAAAGCCCAAATCCAATTTTAAGGCCCAATTAATTAAATACAAAAAAAATCCAATTTCACATTTAATTAACCTAAAGTGTATATCATGATTAATCACCCAAATTAACATTTCTAAAACATCAATTTATACAATTAATCATGCTCATTTACATCAATTAGTGTCCAACACATTTTGATCAAAATCAAACCCAATTTACATGCATATATGTCTCGGCCAAGGGGGAATTTTATGCCCAAATCAAATTCAATCCAATTAAATTCAATTCAACATTAAATCAATATCCCCAAATTATTTCCAACACATCCAATGAATCAAAAAATCAAAATCCAAGACAATTAGGGCAAGGGTGACTTTCGGCCAAGCTAAGTCAATTGGGGAAAATTTGTCCAATTCAAAATTCATCAAATTGACAATGTATAACACCATGTTATCATCAATTAAACATACTCAAACATCCAATTTCATCAAATATGCTCAAATCAATTTTACCCAAATTTTAAGCCCTAAACTTTTTCATGCTCAAACCTTGCTCTAGATGCCATTGTTGGTTTCTATTAAGGTCCCAAGATCAATAATGAGCATGAAATATGTGCGAATACAAATCGAAGAAGTTGCGGAATACTCACATCGATCGGTTGAGCGACGCGGCAAGCAACAAAATCAACTTTATGCCCTTGCAGTGGACTCGGCAGTGGCAGTGCAACCAGTCTTCATTTTCGGCTTTTGAGGATCTTCATCAAGCTCCAAGCTTTGTCGAACGATTACCGGCTCATGGGTATACTTCCCTATCACCTTCGCATGTCTCGTAAGTGTGCTAGCACTTGAGATTTTGCCACAAAATCCCACTTTTGGCTTCCCACTACTCACGGTTTCTTGACAGAAACCAGTAAGCTTTTTGCCCCTCCATGGGCGTGAATTGTAGAGAGAAAGAGAGAAAGAGAGATTGTGGTTGTTAATTGGAAAAGTGTATATCATACACTTATATATTTTCCATAAATAAATTAATGATTTACCATTTATTTGGCTTTCAAAAAGTCAAATGGTAAATGCATTCCAACAACTCTAACAACTACCATCACTCAATCACATCAATCAATCAAGTGTCACATCACTCAAAGTGATATGTGATTTGACGCTTGATGCGACTAGCGATTTGACGCTTGATATGACTTGTGTGCCGCACTCGAATTCAAAATGTGAATGCGCTCGCAAATAATCTCGGGCTCGGGTTCACTAATTCCAAATTAATGAATTTTCCGTTGCGTCGTAATTAAAGGATTACTCCTAGCGAAGTCACTATTCACGTCGTTAACGAATTAATTCTAAATTAACTCGTTCGCCCGAATTAAAATCTAATTTTAATTCCGCGTCGAAATCCAATTTCGTTTACTATATCGAATATATTAATTTATCGATTAATTCCAAATTATTCGTTATCTCTCTTTAAATGATATTTTATCCCAGATAAGGTTGGCCTCTAGCAAAGCGCCATGCCTACCCAATTCTCCGAAAATATCCTTACAGGAATAAAGGATCTATATCAGGCGTAGTATACGTAGTATTGCGTATTTCTGTCCAGTATCGAATGATCACGTGCTAGGCCTGGGGATGGAATTGTGTCTGCCCCGTACGAAACAATGTCGGATGTCTGGTTACTGTCTCTATAATCGGATAAACCTGACCTTGTCATTTTATCCCGATAGCTGCAGCATTTAAGAGAACCAGTCCGTATCCTACGTGACCATCATCTCCATATGACTGGAGTGACACTTCCGTCTTGACATCACACCCAACACACTACGATTCTCAATATACCCAGCATTGTCGTACACAGAACCTGTTAAAGCCCTGGACGACCGCAACCAAAGTATATTGATTGTCGCAAGTATTAGCGGTGCAAGTCTCAGTTTAAGACCAAATACACCTACCCTGATTTCGGACTTCCATAGACACATAGTCATACTACCAATTGAATTCCGAAGGGGTCTATCCAGAGCGAAGCTGTTTCCTGTACCATCGGTGAAACACAACCTCAATTACACTTGCATGAGTATATATACCCAAATATATGAGAAACTATGCCGTTGTGCCTTCACAACGCGCACAAGTGTAATACCAGTCTTTTACGCATTTATCGATGTCCAATCTCGACAATGCTCGACTAGGGATATTTAATGATTTATCCTTCGTGGACTGATATTTTCTTATATCATTCTCAATCCAGGAAAAAATCATAGGGACCTCCTATCATTATATATCTAGGTGATCTAATCACAATGATAAGAGTGCAATCTCCTTTGTCACATAGTTAATTTGTACAACAACACAATGATCTGTACAAATAGTGACGCTATGGGTCATAGTTGTCCAACACCTACCAGATCTAGGAATTGGATGGGATCCAATTGATCTTAGATATCTACCTAGTTAAGTTTCATACAGCTTATTGGCCAAAGTCAAGGTTGTGTGTTATTTAACGGGATCCTAGCCCACTAGGAAACTGGGTTTCCCGAGTACTCCACAGAGGGTTATAGGCTCGCCGAAAAATAGTGGGAGGCCAGTATTAAATTTGAAATTTCGTTTAATACTTGCTAATACACGCTCTTTTATTTTATTTATCGTCGTTATATATATATTTGTTGGACTAATATTATTTTATTGCTTTCCTTGAATAGTTAGACTGTACATGACACTACTCCACTTGTAGTTGGTTATATAGTTGGACTATAGTAACCATTACATTTTGAGTGTACGCGATATCGTTGATTGGATAGTTGGACTATTGCAATCGAGATGGCTGGAAAGATTAGTGTTAGGGACATCATCATGGGCGATAATGTCTTTAACGGCTCTAATTTTTCAGACTGGGAGATGAATCTCAGGATAGTCCTGGGAGCCGAGAAGTTACTCTATGTCATAGAGAAACCTCTCGGGACTGAGCCCGGAGATGAGCTTTGGAAGACTTATCGTGATGATAACTTTAGTGCTCAATCTGTCATGCTGGCCACAACGACTCCTAAATTTCATCGTCAGAAAAAGGATTGGATCCTTATAGTATGATGTTGAAATTAAAGGACCTTCACAGATCTAATCTTAGATCTTAGAAGTATGATTGCAAAAAGAAGCTCTTTCGCTCGCGTATGTCAGACGGTACATCTGTCGAGCACTATGTGTCGCAGATGATTGCTGACATCGAACAGCTAGGTTAGCTGGACATAACCTTCGAGGCCGAGACTTCTATCGATTTGATCTTACAGTCTCTGTCCGACTGCTATGGCAGGTTCGTCATGAACTATAACATGATGAACCAAGAAAAAACTCTTGGAGAGTTAATGGCGATTCTGAAAGAAGCAGAGCCAGAGCTTTTGAAAGGCAAGAAGCGCGAGGCGTATCTTACTTCGACATCTCAGAAGGCCAAGGCTTGGCAGAAGGCTTCTGGAGGTGTGAATAAAAAGGGCAAGGCCAAATCATCATAGTCTTCTGGGAAGACTAAAGACATATCCCAAGATGTATGCCTACACTGTGGCAAACGGGGTCACTGGAAGCGTGACTGCCGTGGGTACAAGGCATACATGAAGGAAGTGAAGGAGGGCAAGGCTCCGGCTTCAGGTATGTTTGTTATAAACATGTCCACTACTGGTTTTAAAAATTGGATTTTTGATTCTAGATGTGGTACTCATATATGTACTGATGTGCAGGATCAGCTGATTAGCAAAAGATTGGCTTCAGTTGAGATCGACCTACGAGGTGGAAAGAGACGAGAGTCGTTGTTTTGGCCGTGGGACCTATGTTTTGTATCTGCCATTGGGCATGTAATTACATTGGTGACTGTTATTTTGTACCTAGTTTGACTAAGGAACATCATCATGTATCTTGTTTAACCCGATGGGGGTATACCTTTGTATTCCGGAACACTGGGTGTTTTATATATAAATATGATAGTTTGATATGTACAGTGATGTCAATAATGGTCTTTATATTTTGAATATAAATGAGTCTCAAACATATAACGTGACAAACAAAGGCTCAAATTGAGTAACACAGATGAAACTTATTTGTGGCATTGTCGTCTGGGAAACATTAACAAGACTCGTATATCCACACTTTCGAAGAGTGGATACTTGGACGGATTTGATCCTAATTCATATGACGTCTGCAAATCTTGTTTATTAGGCAAAATTCCTAAAACACCTTTTAGCGGTAAAGGTGTACGAGCCACCGAGCTGTTAGCCCTCGTTCAAAGTGACATATGTGGGCCCATGTTTAGCCAGGCTAGAGGTGGATATGAATACTTCGTAACCTTTACGGATGATGCATCGCGTTATGGTTATGTGTATCTTATGAGACACAAGTCGAAAACTTTTGAGAAATTCAAAGAGTTTCGACACGAAGTAGAAAAATAGACCGGTAAAAGTATTAAAATATTACAGTCAGACCGTGGTGGAGAATACTTGAGCAATGAGTTTCACGATTAACTGAAAGAATATGGTATTCTTTCACAGTGGACTCCTCCCGGAACACCTCAATTGAACGGTGTGTCCGAACGGAGAAGCCGAACTTTGTTGGACATGGTAAGGTCTATGATGAGTCACACTGAGCTACCAATTTCCTTCTGGGGATACGCATTGAACAGTGCAATACTTATTTTGAATAAGGTTCTGTCAAAGTCTGTTGGACAGACCCCATATGAAATATAGATAGGAAAGAAACTAGGTTTCTCATTCCTGAAGATTTGGGGATGCTGGGCATATGTTAAACGTTTGGATGGTACCAAACTAGAACCCAATCGGATAAGTGCTATATGTAATTGGTTATCCTAGGGAAACCAAAGGATATTATTTCCACAACCCACAAGAGAACAAAATATTTGTTGCTCTCCATGCAGTTTTCCTCGAAAATGAATTCATAATGCAGTGGTAAGTGGGAGGAAAGTAAACTCGATGAAATCGGAGAGTAATACTGTTCCTGGCACCGATCCCTCACGGAAACACCAACAGTCCATCATCAGGGATGAGACTATTCCACAATCTTCTAATACACAAGAACCGCGTAGGTCAGAGAAGTCAGAAAACAACCTGAGAGGTATGGTTTCTGATCTCACCTCATGTAGATATTAATCTTATTGAGGATAATGAGCCGGCTACGTATGAGGATAATACAAGGTATCGACTCCGCTTTATGGCAAGATGCCATGAAGTCCGAAATGGATTCCATGTATACCAACCAAGTTTGGACACTGGTTGATACACCAGAAGGCGTTAAGCCGATTGGTTATAAATGGGTCTTCAATGAAGACAAATATGGATGGCAACATACAAACGTACAAAGTTAGGCTTGTAGCGAAAGGGTATCGTCAGCGACATGGTGTCGATTACGATGAAACTTTTTACATGTTGCCATGATTAAATCCATTAGGATAATGCTTGCTATTACTGTATATTTCGATTATGAGATATGGCAGATGGATGTCAAAACCGCTTTCCTTAACAGAAGCCTTTTGGAGGATGTTTATATGCAATAGCCTAACAGTTTTGTCGTGCCAAAACATGTAAACAAGGTTTGCAAGTTAAACCGATCCATTTATGAATTGAAGCAAGCATCGCATTCTTGGAACCAACGTTTTGATGAGATCATAAAAGAATATGGTTTCATTCAAAACGAAGATGATTCTTGTGTATATAAGAAGGTTAGTGGGAGCGCACTGACATTCATTGTCCTATATGTTGATGATGTATTGCTTCTTAGCAATGACATTCCCATACTAAAATGGTGAAAGCTTGGCTTTCATTAAAATTCTCCATGAAAGACCTGGGAGAAGCAGCCTTTATTCTGGGAATAAAGATCTACCGGGATAGATCAGAAATCTGCTTGGACTCTCCCAGATCTCGTACATTGAAAAAGTGTTAAAGAGATTCAACATGGATTAGTCTAAGAAGGGGATGCTTCCGGTGTCACATGGCGTCTCTCTATATAATGACATGTGTCCTAAAACTCAAGATGAGAGAGATTCAATTAATCAGTTCCCGTTCGCTTCTGCAGTCGGATCGATCATGTATGCCATGATATGTACGCGACCTGATGTCTCGTATGCTTTGAGCATGTGCAGTCGCTATCAGGCCGATCCAGGTGATGGTCACTGGATTGATGTAAATAACATCCTTGAGTATCTTAGACGAACTAAGGATGCTTTCATAGTCTATGGGGAAGGAGAACTTGAGAACTGGTTCATTGAAGCAAGTTTCCAAACTGATAAAGATGACTGTAAGTCGCAATCAGGGTACATAATTTTTTTTGAATAATGGAACAGTGAGCTGGAAATCTTCCAAGCAAGATATTGTTGCCGATTCAACAACAAAAGCGGAATACATTGTTGCGGCTGAGGTAGTAAAATAAGCATTTTGGATCTATAAATTCCTAATTGGATTAGAAGTAGTTCTGTTAGAAGCTGAGCTAGGCTACAACACAGGCTAAGGAACCACGATCTCATCAATGATCCAAGTATGTACTTCGATGGTTTCATCTAATTCGTGAGATCTTACATCGTGGCGATGTCAAGATCGAAAAGATCGTTTCAGATGATAACCTTGCAGATCCACTGACGAAAGTATATCTCAGCAGAATTTGAGCGATCCGTACATAGTTCAGGTGTTGGACACTTGAGTGATTGGCTATAGACCAAGTGGGAGATTGTTGGACAATTATGACCCATAGCATCACTATTTGTAAAAGACATGGTGTTTTTGTACAAATTAACTATGTGACAAAGGAAATTGCTCTATTATCATTTTGTAATTGGATTACTTGGATATATAATTGATAAAAGTCCATAAGATTAGTACCAGATTAATAAGATATGAGATAGTATTAATCCACGAACTGTTTAATCATTAAATATCCCTAGTCGTAGTATTATCGAGACTGGACATTGATAATGCGGAATAGACTAGTATTACACTTGTGCACGTTATGGAAGCTTAACGGCATAGTTCTCATATATTTAAGTATTGGATACTTATGCAAGTGTGATCGGAGGTTCTGTTAGCCATTTGACCGGGAACAGGTCGCTCTAGATAGACCCCTCGGAGTCCCATTGGTATTATGACTATGTGTCTATGGAATCCAAATCAGGGTAGGTGTATGTGGTCTTAACCTGAGACTTTCATCGCTAATACTTACGACAATCAGTATACTTTGGTTTTGGTCATCCGGAGCTTTAACAGGTTCTGTGTATGCCTCTTATGGGTTTACTGAGAATCGTAGTGTATTGGGTGTGATGTCAAGATGGGAGTATCACTTCAGTCATATGGAGATGATGATCACGCAGGATACAGAACTAGTACTCTTAAATGCTGCAGCTATCAGAATAGTATGACTAGGTTATGATTATCCGATTACAGAGACTAGCTGCTAGTGATCCGATATATATTTCGTAGGGCAGACACAATTTCAATCCTAGGCCTAGCATGTGACATCCAATACTGGATCGTATTATGCAATACATTGTATACTACGCCTGATACAGATTATATATTATTTGTTGAATATTTCTATAGAATTGGGTAGGCACGATGTTTTACTAGAAGCCAACCATGTCTTGTAAATCGGTGAGAACGTGGTACGGGTACGCACGTGTTTGATAGTCTGACAAACCGGATTTACTGTCAATATATCGAGAATCTCTTGGGTCATTTCCCAAAGATTCACCAATGACATTTGACTTGAACAGAATTAATCTGGGATTAATTATGAAAGAGAAAATTAATCTGGGATTAATTGCGGCAAGAATTAATCTGGGATTAATTCGACTAGAAGAGAGAACGCGATTAATTTGGAATTAATCGGTAAAATAAATTTAATAGTTAAATTGGAATTTTCTATTTAATTTATTTATTTGGGCTAAAATAATATATTTGATATATTAATTGAAATTGGATTTCAATTCAGAATTAAAATTGGATTTTAATTCAAGCGAACGAATCAATTTGGAATAAATTCTTGAGCGACTATCGTAATAATTCTGCGAGTCATTATTATTTAATAAAATTGGATTTAATTATTTAGCGAAGTCAGATTAAACGAACCCGGGCCCAAATTGTGTTGTGTAAGCCAACTCAAATTTGGAATTTGAAAGTGGTGGGACCCACTTTACTTACATCACTTGTCACTATTGGGGATGGAAGTAGTTGTAATAGTGGTTGACTTTAATGCACACAACAACCAAGTAAACACTTGGAAGTTAATTTGGTATTAGTTTTTGAAAAACAAAATATCAACTATTCATTCTCTCCTATTTCTCTCCCATTGCCGAATTCTCAACCTTGGACGTGGAAAATTTTTGCTTCAATTTTGTTCAAGCTAGCACTTAAAGGAGTCTTTTTAAGGTGATAGGGAAACTCACCCAAAAGTTTGGAACTCAAATACAAAGCTTGGAGCTTCAACAACAAAGAAAGTTTTAAATTTTCTCATCCGCTCAATGTTAGTATTCTGCAACTTACTCGTTAAATTCACACTACGAATCACGTTTAGAGACCCCATGTCATGTGTAAGACACTACCAGTTCTTCATTCTTCTCTCTCAATCTTGTGTTTGTGGCTCTCTTTCTCTTGTTTCTCTCTATTTTTCTCCCTTTTAGGGTTTGGATGAAGTTGGGTTTATATAGGGAGGTCCCGAAATCATAATACGCATCAAAGACATCAATTTCAGGGTTTTAGGGGCGTTACGGGGCACCACGGCGCTGGTCTTTGGGCGCCGCAGCGCCCAACTCTCAAGGTTTTGGCTGGGCATGAATCTGGTGCAGGCGTCACGGTGCCTAGGACTTGGGCGCCGCGGTGCCAGTGAAGTTCCTCTTCGTTGGCTCGCGTGTCTTGCGTCCCACTTCTTCCCGCGTGCGTCTGATGCTTCCGTTAGGTCCTGAAACATGCATAATTGCCCAATTCTTATTGCTCCATTTCTTCTAATAACAAAGCATAAAATGACTCTAATTAAGATTAAAACATATGATAGAAAAGCCGAGTTAGCAGTGTTCTAAGTACACTTTTGTGCACTTATCAGATGTTCTCCTTGTAATTATTCAATTATCAATATACTATTTCACTTTTCATAAAAGAAAAAAAAAACCAATGTCGTGGAACATGGTCAAGACTTTAAGGGCAAAAGGCCAAGAAATGACCCAAGTTAAGTTAAAAGGGAGGTGTCTCAAAGAAGAAAATTAAATTCAAAGGGAAATGCTTCAATTCTGACAAAGTTGGACATAACTATTCAGAGTGCAGATTACCGAAGAAGAGAAGGGATCAAGAAACTAACATGGTGAGTAATATCACTCAAGAAGTTTTTGACATAGATCTCCGTATTATGGTATCAGAAGTGAACATAATGGGCTCAAATCCGATAGATTGATACTGGAGCTACAAGGCATGTATGTCCAGACAAGAGACTGTTCACCTACTTCAAACCTGCTGAAAATAGAGAAAAGTTGTTTATGGGAAATTCAACCACTTATGATATTTAAGGTCAAGGAAAGGTGATTCCAAAGATGACATCTAGAAATGAGTTGACTCTGAATAATGTCCTATACGTACCAAAAATTTGGAAGAATTTGCTCTCATGATAATTTTTTAACAAACATGACTTCTAAATGGTGTTTAAATCTGACAGGGTAGTTGTAACTAAAAATAACATGTATGTGGGTAAGGACTATATAACTGATAAGCTTTTTAAGCTTAATGCAATGATAATTACTCCAAATATGAATAAAGCCAATAATTCTACTTATTTGCTTGAGTCTTCTAATCTATGGTATGCTAGATTAGGACATGTCAATTATAATTCTTTACTTAAGTTAATTAATATGAAACATATACCTACATTCAAAATTGATTCTAAACATAAATGTGAATTAGGTGTTGAGACAAAACTAACTCAATCATCATTTCAAACGATTAATAGAAACACAAAGTCACTTAATCTAATCCACAGTGATATGTGTGATTTTAAATCCATTCAAATAAGGGAAAGTAATAAATATTTTATTATCTTTATTGATGATAATAAAATATTATTATGTGTATTTGTTAAAAAGCAAGGACGAAGTTATAGAGAAATTTATTCTCAATAAGAATTAAGTTGAGAATCAACTGAATAAGAAAATTAAACAGCTGAGAACTAATAGAGGCGGTGAGTATGTTTTTCCTTTGAAGACATTGTGTGAATAAAATGGAATCATACCCTAAGTCACAACTTCATATTCACCTCAATCCAATGCGATTATACTACGTAAAAAATATACCTTAAAAGAAATGATGAATGCAATATTGATATGTTCTGAGTTACCTCAGAATATATGGGGGAAGCTACTTTGTCAGCAAATTACCTTTTAAATAAAATACCCTAAAATAAATAAGATAAAACCCTGTGTGAATTATGGAAATGTAGAGTACCTTCTTACAAATTCTTGCGCGTATGAGGTGTCTTGCTAAGATGGCCATTCCTCCACCTAAGATGGTGAAATTAAGAACTAGACAATTGATTGTATTTTCATAGGTTATACACATAATAGTAATACATATTGGTTCCTTATGCATGAGTCTAAAATCCCAGATATATACAAGAACATGATAATGGAATCAAGAAATGTGTCATTCTTTGAACATGTATTTCCTTGTAAATCCATAGAAGAGCCACATTCATCTAAAAGAACACGCAAGACTATGAATGAAAATAGTCAGGATCTAGAACAAGAAGAAATTAATGATAAACTTAGACGAAGCAAAAAGTCTAGAACAAACAAATCTTTTGGTCCAGATTTTAAGACCTATTTGCTAGAAAGTGAACCTCAGAGCTTTAAGGGAGCTATAAGTTCACCAGAAGACACTTTGTAGAAAGAAGCCATTAACTGTGAAGTTGAATCCATTATACGAAATTATACCTGGGAGTTAGTATATCCTCCCCAAGAATGTAAACCTTTAGGGTCCAAATGGTTTTTTTTTTAAATGAAACCTGATGGCTCAATTGATAAGTACAAGCCTAAACTTGTAATTAAGGGTTATAAGTAACGGGAATATCTTGATTACTTTGATACTTATTCTCCTGTAACGAGAATAAATTCCATTAGAATGATAATAACAATTGCAGCTCTGTGAAAGCTAGAAATGCATCAAATGAAATAAGAACAACCTTTCTGAATGGTGAATTAGAGGAAGAAATCTATATGGAATGGCCAGAAGGCTTTATAGCGCCAAGACAAGTGAATAAAGTCTATAAATTGGTAAAGTCATTATATGGCTTGAAACAAGCACCAAAACATGGCATGAAAAGTTCGATCATACGATGATGACAAATGGTTTTAAAATCAACGAATGTGATAAATGTGTATATGTCAAAAAGAAAAAAAAAAGTGAATATGTTATCCCATGTTTATATCTTGATGACATGTTCATTGTTGAGAGTGATGATAAAATGATTAAATCTATCAAGAATCTATTGAAATTATAATTTGACATGAAAGGAATGGGCCAAGCGAATGTTATTTAAGAATTAAAATTTCAAGAACTGTTAATAGTCTTATTCTTAGTCAATCTCATAATGTGGAGAAAATCTTGATAAATTTAACAAATGTGATTCTGCTGTGTCAAAACCCCATTTATATATGAATGTACATCTATCGAAAAATAGAGGAAAAAGAATTTCTCAAGTACAATACTCGACGATTATAGGAATCTAATGTACTTAACTAGTTGTACAAGACCAAACTTAGCCTATTCAATAAACAAACTCAATAGATATATAAATAATTCGAGTGTTGATCATTGGAAAGCTATAGTGAGAGTAGTCAGATACCTCCAGTTTACTCGTGACTAGGAATTGTACTATACTGGATCCATCCGGCTCTACTGAAGGATATAGTGATATAAACTGGATATATGATATGAAAGACTCAAAGTCTACAGTGGCTATATTTACCTTGACAGGTATAATTGTATCATGGAAATCCATTCAATGATTATCGTATCAACAACGGAATCAGAGATCATACATTGGATAAATATGGTGAAGAAACATAGTGGTAACGAATTGTTTTGGAATGTATTCCAAAATGGCCAAAACCCATGCCGACAATTTGCATATAATATGATAGTAAATCTGCAATTGGGATATCATAAAGCAATATATATAATGATAAGTCTAGACATATTCATCATAGAAAAATTTAATTAGACAATTACTCACTACTAGAATTATTTCTATTGATTATGTAAGATCAAAAAATAATATTATGGATCCGCTAATCAAATGGTTAAATAGAGAAGCAGTAGAGAAATCATTGAGGGGAATATGACTAAAACCATAAGATAATAGGTAAAAATGAAGGAAAACCCAAACCAGCTGTTAAAGATCCCAAGAACTAGGTTCCAAGGGACAACCTGTTGGACAATTATGACCTATATCGTCACTATTTGTACAGATCATGGTATTGTTGTACAAATTAACTATGTGACAAAGGAGATTGCACTCTTATCATTTGTGATTAGATCACCTAGATGAATAAATGATAGGAGGTCCTTATGATTGTTTCTGGATTGAGAATGATATGAGACAGTATCAATCCACGAAGGATAAATCATTAAATATCCCTAGTCAGAGTATTATCGAGATTGGACATCGATAAATACGTAAAAGACTAGTATTACACTTGTGCGCGTTGTGAGGGCATAACGGCATAGTTCTCATATATTTGGGTATAGGATACTAATGCAAGTGTAATAGGAGGTTGTGTTTTACCGATGGTACGGGAAACAGCTTCGCTCTGGATAGACCCCCTCGGAATTCCATTGGTAGTATGACTATGTGTCTATGGAAGTCCGAAATCAGGGTAGGTGTATTTGGTCTTAACCTGAGACTTGCACCGCTAATACTTACGACTATCAATATACTTTGGTTGTGGTCGTCCAGGGCTTTAACCGGTTCTGTGTACGCCTCTGCTGCGTATATTGAGAATGGTAGTGTGTTGGGTGTGATGTCAAGACGGAAGTGTCACTCCAGTCATATGGAGTTGATGATCGCGTAGGGATACAGAACTTATTCTCTAAAAGGGTTGCAACCGTCGGGATAATATGACTTAGTAATGATTATCCGATAATAAAGAGACTAGTTGTTCGTAATCCGATATATGTTTCATACTGGGCAGGCGCTGTACCAGTCCCAGGCCTTGCATGTGATCATCCGATACTGGATCGATATACGTAATACTACGTATACTACGCCTGATATAGATCCTTATATTCCTGTAAGGATATTTCTGGAGAATTGGGTAGGCATGGCACTTTGCTAGAAGCCAACCTTGTCTTGTAAATCGGTACAAACGTAGTACTAGGTACTTATGTGTTCGGATAGTCCGACGACCGACTTTACTGCCAACATATCCGGGGATCTCATGGGTCGCTTCTCGAAGATTCACCGATGACGTATGACTCTCACTTTATTAATCTGGGATTAATTAGAAGAGAGAGAAAATTAATCTGGGATTAATTGCGGAGATATTTTATCTATGATAAAATATCAATTAAAGAGAGATAACGATTAATTTGGAATTAATCAATTAATTAATATATTCGATATATTAAACGAAATTGGATTTCGACGCGGAATTAAAATTAGATTTTAATTCGGGAAAACGAGTTAATTTAGAATTAATTCGTTAGCGACGTGAATAGTAATTATGCTAGGCATGATTATTTAATTAAATTAGATTCGGAAAATTCATCAATTTGGAATTAGTGAACCCCGAGCCCGGGATTATTTGCGAGCGCATTCGCATTTCGAATTCGAGTGCGGCACGCAAGTCAAATCAAGCGTCAAACCGCTAGTCACATCTAGCGTCACATCATTCGTCAATCAAGTGATAGATGTTTTTCACTTTGAGTGATTGACGCCAGTCACTATTCATTGATTGATTGAATGATGGATTGATGGGAGTGGTTGAAGCCTTTAATGGCTTTGATTTTTGGAGGCAAAAATTTTGGTATTTGATTTTTTGGAATATCTATTACCATTTTTTTTGTAACAAACACACAACACTCCCTTTCTTCTTCTCTCTTCACACACCCAAAGTGGGATGTTCTTCTATCTTCTTCTGCTCACTGCCGTGAGCTAAGGGAAGCTAAAGTGTTTGATTTTTGTGGCAAAAATCAAGAGAGCTAGCACTCCGATAGACATGTGAATGTGATATGGAAGTCCACCCATGAGCTTGGAATCGTTTGACGAAGCTTGGAGCTTGATGGAGCTCAACCAATGGCCGATTCTTGGAGGAACCAGCAGCTCACTGCCGAGCAGTCCAGTGGGCAGAAAAAGAAATTTGTGTTGCCTAGCGCGTCACTCAACCGATCGATGTGAGTATTCCGCCACTCTGTGATGTATTCGCATGTTTATTTATTGCTTTATAATCGATCCTCGGGACTTAGAGATCTCCAACAATGGTATCAGAGCGATTAAAAGCATGAAATTTGATTAGGGCTTAAAATTTGGGTAAAATGTATTTGAGCATGATTTCATTAAATTGGATGTTTGAGTATGCTTAATACATGTTTTATTGAGGATTGATTGGATCAATTTGAAGAAATATTGTTTGGAACAAATTTGCCCAAATTCCTAGCTTGGCCGAGAATACCTAGTGCCCTAATCGTCTTTGATTTTTATTTTTTGATTCATTGGATGAGTTGGAAACAATTGGGAATGATGATTTAATGTTAATTTGGATTTGATTGGATTGAATTCGAATTGGACATAAAAATCCCCTTATTGCCGAGACTTGAAGAAGCATGAATGGGTTTGATTTTTTGATAAAAGGTGTTGGACATGTTTTGTTATAGATAAGCATGATTAATTGTACTAATTGATGTTTTAGAAATGTTAATTAGGTATTTAATTATGTAATACACTTTGGTAACTAAATTTGGAATTTGTTATTTAATTATATTGGGCCTAATTTTGGAAATTGGACTTTTAAAGTTGTAATTGGGCTTATTGGGCTTGGAAGTACTAAGTTGGGTTTAGGAAAAATTGGTTGGATCCAATTGGGCCCAAAACCGCTTCCATAAAGCCCAAATGCGACAAATGGACCTTTAAAGTTTAATTGGGCCTAATGGGCCAAAATTGATTTCTAGGCTTATGGGGTAATTCCCGGATTGGACTTTGGTTATCGGTTTGACCCGAGTTGACCAAAAATCCACGCCTCAAGAAATTAATTAAAAGCCCATTGGACTTTAATTAAATTGATGTTGGACGTTAATCCGGCTTTGAGACCCGTAACGATTAAATTTGGAATTTAAGTCGTAAAAGGTTTATTAATAAAGTGTAGTATTTAATTTGGAATTAAATAGTGAATTAGTATTAAATACAAATTGAATTGGATTTAATTTTGTAGTTTAATTTAATTCGAGAATTCGTACTTTGAGTACTTATTCGCAAAACGAGTTTGACTCGCGCAAAATCAAATCGTTGTTTGAACATTGGATGGTCATTAATTATCAGATTAATTAATTTGATTAGATTGATTGATAGCATGCTTGTGCGAATACATGGTTGCGATGCATGAATAATGTATATCGGATGGATATTAGATTGGTGGGGCAATTTTAGAAATTGTTGTAATAAATTTGGAATTTATTAATTGGACCTGCGTGTCCAGCCTTATTACCTCCTTACTCTTTGTATTCTCTTCTCACCTATTCCCTTCAATGTAAATGAGGTTTCTTTAGAAGTGTAGTGTAACGGGTAAAAGTAATACATGTGCTAGCGGGAGAGAGAAATGGAGAGATTTGATCTAGGATCAATGTGTAAAGTATCCATCCGCATATCATTATTATTTTATTCATATGCACTTTATTATGTGTTTAGAATGCATGTTTAAGGGTGTATGATGATGAGACCTTAATAAAGATAATAAATTGGTTGCCAATTTGCACGCGAAAAACCTTCACAAATATTAAGCGTTTTTCCTTCCATTGAGTGATTCTTACTCAAGATCTAAGACTGGTATTGGCTTATTGGCCAAAGTCAAGGCCTTTGTCCGTCGAGGATGTGTTTGAATCACGAAGGCTTTGTTCCATATTGGTGTCTTGTCCAAGTTTTGGTTTGTTGGCCAAAGTCAAGACCACTTCTTGTCCATCGACATTGATTACGAAGCTTTCCATGGTCAATGGGTCGCGCTTAACTGGGATCACTAAGTTTGTTGTGCCAAAGCCAAGGCTTAGTTGATTCAGAGGAAAAATGTTAGGCAATATCTTGGATATATTGGCATATATAAGATATATGTTTCGGACTTGGATGTCCCCCTACTGGATCTAGGAATTCGATTGGATCCAATTGATCTTAGAGATCTACCTAGTTAATTATCATACAATTTGTTGGCCAAAGTCAAGATTGTGTGATATTTAACGGGATCCTAGCACGCTAGGAAACACGGTTTCCCGAGTACTCGACAGAGGGTTAGAGGCTCGCCGAAAAATAATGGGAGGCAATAATTGAATTTGCAATATTCGTTTAATTACTTGCCATACACGCTCAAACAAATATCATTCGTCAAATATATTAAATGTTAGTTGGACTAATATTTAAATGTTGTTTTAATTAATAGTTGGACTATATTCAAACAATTTAATTTATAGTTGATTAAAAGTTGGACTATTATAATCATTATAATAAATAGTACCAAAATCGTTGATTAAATAGTTGGACTATTAGAATCAAGATATAATTGAAAGATTAGCATTTAAAACATAATCCTAGGGAAAATGTTTTTTAAATGGTTTAATTTTCAAATTGGGAATAAATTTCAGGATAGTCCTGAAAACTAATAAGTTACTTTATTTGATAAAATAACATATTAGGCCTAAGATCGGAGTTAAGCAAATAGTAGAGCATGATCTTTGGAAGATTCATGTAATGATAACTTTAGTGCTTAATCCATTGAACTTGTCGCAGTAGACTCCTTAATTTCTTTGTCAAAACTAAGGGTTAGATCCTTAAAGTATGATATTGAAATTGAAGGATCTTCATAGAATCTAGTTTAACTCCATTTACCTCGATCACATTGAATAAATCATTGTAGTGCAAATAATTTATCATTCGAGGTCTCTAGAGAAAGTATTTAGTTATAGTCAGCTTGATCATTGCACTAGAATATGAATCTTCCATTTTCATTTAAAGTTTAGGATTTAAAATGAAAAAGGAAAATATCGAGGCTAATTTTCACCAATTGGAGGTCACCGTTGCATCCGGAACGATCGAAAATAATGGAATTGACTATTCGTAAGTCCAAATCCGACACATGGCCAATTTATAAATTTCAGAAACGTTCTAGGTCAAACTATAAATTTCAGAGACTTCACCAGACATAATGAAATTTATCGGGTATACTGACGTGGCAGACACGTGGGTGTTGATGTTGTAAAGTGGGACTGAATTAATGATGTGGCAACTGACGTGGAAGATGACGTGTCAACATGTGGCACTGATGTGGCAGATGATATGGCAACACGTATTTGCTGACTAGGCACTGATCTCCGTTTGTTCGCCAGAAAATGCCGCCGTGATCATCTCAACATAAACAAGTTGATGGTATCCTCAAAATTGATTTTTGGAGAACTTTCATGAAACTCAAATTTTCATAACCGAGTCTTTGTGTTTTGACTTCGGGACCCCAACGTAAAACCAAAGCTCCTGATACCACTTGTTGTGATTCTCTAATCACTGAAGAGTGTTTATGAGGAAAAATAAATACTTCTATTACTACTTAATAGACTTTATAAAGATTAAAAACTTTGATAAAAAAAACCTCACTTTACACTTAAAGCTCTCTTGACACGGAGCTTAATAATTTTTGGAATGCTTGAGCTCTCAAATGAGAGCTCAATTTATAGCCACAACAATGCTCAAAGTTCAACAAGTATTTAATGAGCTTTTAATGTGGTGGTTGCCACTTTTGACAAGTTTTCTCAAATATTTGATGCAAACTTTTGACAATGCACGTGGATGCATTTAATGCATGTTGGACTCTTTACCAATGTGAGTCTGTGAGTCATGCGTACACGAATATGGCCTAAAACGAGTTAGGCTCGCGTTGGTCTTAATTTTGCTAAATTTCCTTTAATTTTTAGTGGCTTTTCATCTATTGTAACAGTAGCTAGCCATGATGTGCCCATAATTACTCCTATCGAATATATTATTCAATGGAGAGTTAATCCAATTAAATACACTTTGATATTATAAAATTGGAAAGGTTTCTTTTGTCTCTCAATTACATAAAATGTAATTCATTGCATAAGAAAAAAAAACACCCTTGTTTTCATTTTTCCTTGCAAGCCGAGAGCACAAATATTTGCGCACAAAGCCGAGAGTAACAAAAGAATCATTTTTTATACTCGAGATCAACACACAACCAAGTTCGCTAAGGTAATTTGACAGTATTGTAGAGTTATCTATTGTCGTTTATCCTAGGAAACAGACGCCGGTTCCAATTTTGAGCACTATGACAGATGCCGAATCTATTTTAAGGAAACTATTATATACATGACTCGATAATTTTCGCTTTCCAATTACTTTCCGTTTGTAATTATTGCAATTTAATTTTTTTTTTCATAACTTACTTTTTATAATTGCTAATCCAATATTTATATCAACCATCACATAGGAGAGTTGTGTGTGGTCTGCACATTGACATTAGAACCTAACTCCATCAACAGCATGAAAGAATAAAGAGGAAATCATGATATGAGCATTTAGTCAAAGGAAATGCACCCAAGATATGATATAACATTAGAGCCACAACTTTATGTTGGAAAATTGAGTAATTTGTATTGATATTCAAATAAAATTAAAATATGCAACAAAGAAATAATGTAGAACTTGAAACTTAAGAGCTATATATACTTGAATGAACTAACTTAATCGAGGCCGGAATTTGATTCATTAGCCTTAAGATAAAATCAACCCTGTATTGGTACACTTCAGCTTCGGTTGTTGTCTCCTAGGATTCATCATTCACTTCTTGTTGATAGATGTATTTTAAATCAATAAAAATAGTGAACTTCTTTACTTGAAACTTATTTTACCCTTATGCTCACAAATAGCTTCTTATAAAAACTTTTCTCCATAGAAAAAGAAAAAATGATGAGTGAATAATCCATGTACATTAAGTCTTATTTATAGATATGGAGGGATGTTATTGAAGAGACATATCAAGTATCAAGCGTTGTACTTTTCCATTTGCATTTGCACAATTTAATCTAAAATTTGTATTCTTTCATTTGAATTATATTTTTTCAATTGAAGTAATATGTCCTCAAGTAAAATTAAGCCTTTAAAAGTCATATCTTATCACTTTTGGAGGCATTCAAACACAGAAAAAACGTTTTATTTTCATTTCAGTTCCCACTGCAACTCTCTGATATATTCCGGTCGTCCAAACTGCAAGGTTCGGACATTTGATATTCTTGAAATTCGATTTCTAGAAAAATCCGAGTTTGGGTGTCCAAACATAACTTCTATTTTTGAAAATTGTATAACGCTTTGCTCAAAAACATGCTTGAATAGGCAAAACAACAAGTCACTGTTTGCTGCTTTGCCTGTTTCGGCGTGCCTAATTTTCGGACATATCCTCGGACAAATAAGTATTTTCCTATAATGGATAGATATTGGTACATGTGTGTAGTGTGTGTAACCCACCAATTTTTGTGACCTTTTTTAGAGAAAATTTTACTGTGGGGGAATAGTTAGTGAATCCTTACAATCAAAAGATTTTATCCCCTTTTCATTTTTAATAGTCAACAAATAAAAAGAGAGCATAGGCTCAGGTTTTGTTACTCTCTCATATGGAATCACTAAGTAAAGATCCAAGCCCTTCAGAGGCATCAAGCATCATCTCATCTCCAGATGAAGAAGAAGAAGCAAAACCTACTGTTTTGTTTGATCTAAACCTTGATAGAATTACTGATTCTGATGATGATGATGATGATCAAGGTTTCAATCAAGAGCTCAATCTCATTGACAACTTAAACAACGAGGGATCATCCCTTAAAGCAACTAGTGATGATCAGCATGATCATGGCGAGCAAAGAGTGTTCTCATGCAACTACTGCCAAAGAAAATTCTACAGCTCACAAGCTCTTGGTGGGCACCAAAATGCTCACAAAAGAGAGAGAAATTTAGCAAAAAGAGGACAAAGAATCGGCACATATGCAGCAGCAGCTTCAGCTTTTGCTTTTGGGCAGCCATACTTGCACCAAAATCACTACTCTAGCTCCTCTTCCCTTCCTCTCCATGGTGCTTCTTATAATAACTCTCTTGGAATTCAAGTTCACTCAATTATTCATAAGCCTAATCACACATCAACTTCTCATGGGAATTGCAATTTTTATGGGCATAACAATTGGTCTAGGGCTCCTATTGAGCAACAACCAGCAATTGGAAGATTATCATCAATGGACAATTTTCATGCTAGTGCAGCAGCAGCAACATCATCTCATGCTAGTGTTGGTAGATTCAACTTATTTAGAAGTAATAATTTGATGTGTCATGAGGCAACACGTAATTATTGGTGGCAAAATGTTGGTGGTGATAGTTTGAAGAAGAATCAAGAAGAAATGCAGAAGCTTGACTTGTCTCTCAAGCTCTAATTAAGTTTCTTCTAGCTATTATATATCTTTATTATTTTTAATTTAATTTTCATAATTTCCTTATTGTGATTTTGTTACTTATTGTGTATATTGATTATAAAATAGTTTTGAGTGGCTTTTTACCCCCAATTGTTATTCTCATATCCTATATTTATTTTATTGAAACCTAAAACATTGTAATGGTTTGTGTGTATATGGTAGAAAAACTTGAATAATAATTTATCAAAAATTTCTTGATTCGATTGAGACTTGAGATCACGAATAATTCAATCCGCGATTCAAGATGATTGTTAGTTCCGATCCAAAAAAGATAAAGAATTTAGAATATTTTTCATCCTAAATTCATAATTGCGACGAGACCAATATTGAAAAATCTCTATTCATACTGACCGATTACCCTCTCTAGTATTTACAATCCTAAGCAAAGGCACGAAGATTAAGAATGTTCTAAAACACATTGAGATTACAATGAATCTTTTGACGTATTTTATTAAGTTTATTCAAAATTTGATCTATTTTTATGGTTTCTATAATTGTCAATTTATCTCTAGATCTCGCTTAACATATGACATTACCGTTTGATCATTTTTTTCTCATCGGGACATTTAAAAGATTTACGTTAGACATATCCAAACTATCTTAATCGTGTTTCTCTAATCTTCTCTTCAAGACATGTTTGTACTATTTACTTGAGTAAATGAGAATAATTTTGTCCTCTATCGAGAAGCATATGTACTTTGTCGTTTTCACCAACTGCCAAATTAGAAATGGGCACTTGCAATTTCCTCAAAATGCTTCCTCTCATTGGATGAATGGATGTTGCTTTAAGCACTTGAAGAAAAGCCTTTCAGGCAAATAGGAACCAAAGAGAACGGATAAGAACACAAGATACAGTGAAAAGATAACAAGGAATCTGGGAAAATGAATGGGACATGCCAAATTATGGAGATCATAATGTGTGTATGTTAATAGGGCAATTCATTACCTTACACTGTTGGATCAAGACTGGTCTTGTATACAGTTAACATATGGATGGCAATATTAGGGGTGCACACGCTCAATTTGAGGCTCCATCGAACCCGCACTATATGCAGGTTGGAAAAAATCAACTCAATTCGACTTGCGCAACCCGCACTATTTGCTTACCAGGTTTGGAAAGGGAAAAGAAGATTAAAAATTCAATATGTCGAAATACATAAACAAATGTATAGGAAAGGGAAAAGAAGATTAAAAATTCAATAATATAAAATTGAAACAGTATTAAAAAAATTAAAAAATAAATAAAAACTTAAAAAAAATAATTAAATATGTAGGTTGTGTGGGTCAGGTTGAATGTTTAAATAAAATTAATTTCTATTGGTGATGATTTTCAGTGTCGGATATCCGATATCTAAAATATTTTTGGTCGGTTTCGAATAGTTGCTATCCAAATCCAAAAAATTAAAAATAAAGATATAAATAATAATAGTAACAACAATAACAATTTGGCTTTTTTACCCATATTATACCAAGATTCTAAAAGATTTGAAAGATCTCCCTCAAAACCATACATACGGTTTTCATCGAATATGCCTTTCCAATGAGGTCCAAATAGATATTATTTGTTTTCAAAAGGTTTTACGTCGATTACGAAGTCCAATCCCAATATTTTAATTTCTGTCATTAGGTGCGACTATCTCTATTATTGAAAGAACAATAACAATAATAACATAAATCAATTAATCAGTCACTATAAGAAATAAAATTTTTATCGTCGAAAGATTTAGCGTCGCCATGTAAATTATCGCTAAATTTACTTTTAGCATCGCCAAAAACTAACGACGGTAAAAGTAACAACATCTTGCTTCTTCAGGAGAAGCGACACTAAAATTATAGCATTTAGCATCGCCAATGTACTTTCGACACAAAAAATTATGACATTTAGCGTCGCTACCAAATTATTGACGCTAAATATGAAGAATCATCAACATTTAGCACCGAACATAGGTAACAATGCTAAATGTCATACATTTAGCGCCGCCAACGAGCTTTTGACACAAAAAAACTGAGTTATTTAGCGTTGATACCTAATTATCGATGCTAAATGTTGTAATATTTAGCGTTTAATATATATAGTGATGCTTAATTATCTTTAAAGTCGACTATTTCTAGCGACGCTAAAAAGCCTTTAAAAATTCTTTCCCACCCACGACTCATATCTTCTTGTTCTTCATTCTTCTTCAAAAACCCACGTAAAAAATAACAATTTTCACTATTTTCAACCCCAATCCAATACTAATCCAATTAAAGTATGAATTTTCTCTAATGTATCTGTTGGAGTTGGTGCTTGAAGCGCGAATCCGAATAATGTATTGTATATTTTATTATTTATTAATAAAATAACTACATTTTCATTTCAAACCTTATTAATGGTAACATCATTATGCATATTAGATCGATGTATAAATATGCTAAGAATGACATCGACCTTAGAATAGTTATATAGTAATACTGGACATTAGATTGTCCGACATTGGAATAATATTATTATTAAAACTATTCTTAAAGTAAATATTTCTAGTCGTTGGTTTTGGAATACAGTCGAATTCTTATAACCTATAAGACTAGCACATGTCGTATATTGGAATTGGAGATCCAATGGACATGGGATGTTGTTTCATTAAAGCAGTGGGAGTTATCAGTTTTCAATATTTTCAAATAAAAGTTATTTGAATTTAAACAAAGTGGTGTTTGTTTCTGTTTTGTCATGGAAATTTGATTTCTGTTTCAAAACTATTGCATGATGGTTATCATTTTATCTAATAATAATAGTTATTATTTCAAAATGGATTACCTATATGTTAAGGAAACTAGGAGATAACTTGCATGTGTTAAGACCGTTAATGTTAGTGTTCCTAGAACATGCCAAAGATCTCTAATCATGATTCGGTGTGTGAATATTCAAAGAACTTGTGGAAGACTTACATTGAACGGATTTGATGGATGTATAAAGTTCAAAACTTTTGTATGTTTGAGAAGAGCTCCAAGCCTTTCTTTGTGATCCAAACTCAAGGGATTAGTTTCCCTAACACCTTGAATGACTCCTTGAAAGTGCTAGCTTGAAGAAAATTTGCAACAAAAATTCTATTTGAGAGGGAGAAGCTCTCGGCTTTTGTTTGAGGGAGAGAGCGAGAGCAATTTTTTTTTTTGTGTATTTGATTTCTAAAAAAAATCAATTACCATTTACCAAATCAAATTTAGGTATATGTCATTCCAAATGATTAAAAAATACAAAGTGTGTTGAGATTGGTTAGTGTGATTTACAAGCAATTTAAGCTTTTCACTCAACCTTTAACCACTTCCATCACTAGTCAAACTAGTTGATGTAAGTCAGGTGGGTCCACCACTTGTAAATTCCGAATTTAAGTCGAACAATCCAACACGCAACTTCACTCGGACCCGTGTTCGTTTAATTCTGAATTAACGAATTTGCTATTGCGACAAAATTAAATATAATTTAATTAAATAATTATGCCTTGTAAAATTATCATTAAAGTCGCTTACAAATTAATTCTAAATTAATTCGTTTGCTCGAATTAAAATCCAATTTTAATTCCGCATTGAAATCTAATTTCAATTAATATATCAAATATATTATTTAATCGATTAATTCCAAATTAATCGTTCTCTCTCTACTATACGAATTTTATCCCAGATAAATTCTTGCCGCAATTAATCCTAGATTGATTTTCTCTCTCTCATAATTAATCCTAGATTAATTTTGTTAGAGTCAAATGTAATCGGTGAATCTTTGGGAAGCGACCCATGAGATTCCTGGATATGTTGGCAGTAAATTCGGTCGTCGGACTATCCGAATACGTGCCTACCCCGTACCACGTTCTTACCGATTTACAAGACATGGTTGGCTTCTAGCAAAGCACCGTGCCTACCCAGTTCTCCAGAAATATTCTTTTAAGGAATACATAATCTTTATCAAGCGTAGTATACTAAGTATTGTTGGTGATTCTAGGTCTCCAAGATCGAATTAAACAAGCATGAATCGTGTGAATACAACGACGGAAGTTGCGGAATACTTATATCGAGCGGTTGAGCGACGAAGGAGGCAACAAAAAACGAAATATGCTCACTGGTTTCTACTCGGCAGTGGCTGCTGTTCTGCTCACTGGTTTGTGCGGTAGTGGTTGCATTTTGCTCCTCATTTCAGCCATTGGAGGTCCTTGAACAACTCCAAGCTTCGTCAAATATTTCCCGGCTCATGGGTGGACTTCCCTATCACCTTCGCATGATCCCGGAGTGTGCTAGCACTCTTGTTCTTGCCACAAAAACGCACTGTTTCCCTCCATTTTCGGTCACTGCCCAGCAAAACCAGAAATGGCGTGAGAGAGAGGAAGAAGAAGAAGAAGAGAGAGAGGAGGGAAAATGTGTTATACGGTTTTTTGTGATTTTGTGTATCTAATACACATGAAATGAAATTCAAGTTCATTTCCAACACATTTGGCTTTAATTGCCAACCACACACACCACTCATCACATCAATCAAGTCACATCAATCAATCAAGTCACATCACTCAAAGTGACAAGTGATTTGACGCTTGAAGCGACTAGCGATTTGACGCTTGATTTGACGTGCCGCACTCGAATTCGAAATGCGAATGCGCTCGCAAATAATCTCGGGCTCGGGTTCGCTAATTCCAAATTAATGAATTTTCCATTGCGTCGTAATTAAATGATTACGCCTAGCGAAATCAGTATTCACGTCGTTAACGAATTAATTCCAAATTAATTCGTTCGCCTGAATTAAAATGTAATTTTAATTCCGCGTCGAAATCCAATTTCGTTTAATATATCGAATATATTAATTTATTGATTAATTCCAAATTAATCGTTCTCTCTCTTTAATCAATATTTTATCCCAGATAAAATATCTCCGCAATTAATCCCAGATTAATTTTCTCTATCATCTAATTAATCCCAGATTAATTAAAAGTGTGAGTCATACGTCATCGGTGAATCTTTAGGAACGACCCATGAGATCCCCGGATATGTTGGTAGTAAATTCGGTCGTCGAACTATCTGAACACGTAAGTACCTCATACTACGTTTATACCGAATTACAAGACAAGGTTGGCCTCTAGCAAAGCGACATGCCTCCCCAATTCTCCGGAAATATCCTTACAGGAATAAAGGATCTATATCAGGCGTAGTATACGTAGTATTGCGTATTTCTGTCCAGTATCGGATGATCACATGCGAGGCATGGGGCTGGTACAATGTCTGCCCCGTACGAAGCATATATCGGATTACGAGCAACTAGTCTCTTTAATATCGGATAATCATGACCAAGTCATATTATCCCGACGGTTGCAACCTTATATAGAGAACCAGTTTTGTATCCCTGCGCGATCATCAATTCCATATGACTGGAGTGACACTTCCGTCTTGACATCACACCCAACACACTACGATTCTCGATATACTCAGAATTGGCATACACAGAAACCGGTTAAAGCCCTGGATGACCTCAACCAAAGTATATTGATTGTCGTATGCATTAGCGGTGCAAGTCTCAGGTTAAGACCAAATACACCTACCCTGATTTCGGACTTCCATAGACACATAGTCATACTACCAATGGAATTCCGAGGGGGTCTTATCCAGAGCGAAGCTGTTTCCCGTACCATCGGAGAAACACAACCTCCTATTACACTTGCATAAGTATCATATACCCAAATATATGAGAACTATGTCGTTGTGCCCTCATAACGCGCACAAGTGTAATACTAGTCTTTTACGCATTCATCGATGTCCAATCTCGATAATGCTCTGACTAGGGATATTTAATGATTTATCCTTCGTGGATTGATACTGTCTCACATCATTCTCAATCCAGGAAAAAATCACAGGGACCTCCTATCATTTATATATCTAGGTGATCTAATCATAAATGATAAGAGTGCAATTTCCTTTGTCACATAGTTAATTTGTACAACAACACCGTGATCTGTACAAATAGTGACGCTATGGGTCATAATTGTCCAACAAGTATTGCGTATTACGATCCATTATCGGATTTCACATGCTAGGCCTGGGTCTGGAATTGTGTGTGCCCCGAACAAAGCATATATCGGATCACTAGCAACTAGTCTCTTTAATCGGATAATCATGACCTTGTCATATTATCCCGATAGTTGCAATATATTAGAGTACCAGTTCTGTATCCATGCGTGATCATCATCTCCATATGACTGAAGTGACACTTCCATCTTGACATCACACCCAATACACTACGATTCTCAATAAACCCAGAAGAGGCGTACACAGAACCTGTTAAAGTCTCGGACGACCAAAACCAAAGCGTACTGATTGTCGCAAGTATTAGCGATGCAAGTCTCAGATTAAGACCAAATACATCTGCCCTGATTCGGATTCCCATAACACATAGTCATACTACCAATGGGATTTCGAGGGGTCTATCCAGAGTGAAGCTGTTTCCATACCATCAGCAAACATAACCTTCTATTACACTTGCATGAGTATCCAATACCCAAAAATATGAGAACTATGTCGTTACGCTTCCATAGTGCGCACAAGTACAATACTAGCCTATTCTGCATTATCGATGTCCAATCTCGATAATACTACGACTAGGGATATTTAATGATTACAGCTTTTGTGGATTGATATTGTCTTATATCTTATTAATCCAGAACTAATCATAAGGACTTTTATCATTTATATATATTCAAGTAATCTAATTATAAAATGATAAAATAGTAATTTCCTTTCTCACATAGTTAATTTGTACAAAAACCACAATGTCTTTTACAAATAGTGATGCTATGGGTCATAATTTTCGAACAATCTCCCACTTGGCCTATAGCCAATCACTCAAGTATCTAACACCTGAACTATGTATATGTCGCTCAAACTTTTACTGAGAAATAGTCTTCGTCAGCGGATCTGCAATGTTGTCATCTGATGCGACCTTCTCGATCTTCACATCACCACGATGTATGAACTCACTAATCAGATAGAAATGTCGAAGTACATGCTTGGATCATTGATGAGACCACGGTTCCTTAGCCTGTGCTATAGCCCCGTTATTGTCACAATTCAAAGGAACGAGCTCAGCTGCTAACGGAACTACTCCTAATCCAATTAGGAATTTACGGATCCAAACTGCCTCTTTTGCTGCCTCAGCTGTAGCGATATATTCTGCTTCTGTTGTTGAATCGGTAACAGTCTATTGCTTGGAAGATTTCTAACTCACTGCTCTGTTGTTCAAACAAAATATGTAGCAGGATTGTGACTTACTGTCGTCTTTATCGGTTTGGAAACTTGCATCGGTAAACCCAGTTACCTCAAGTTCTTCATCTCCATAGATTAAGAAAACATCCTTAGTTCATCTTAGATACTTAAGGATGTTCTTAACTGCAACCCAATGACCATCACCTGGATCTGCCTGATAGCGACTACACATGCTTAAAGCATACGAGACATCAGGTCGCGTACATATCATGGCATACATGATCGATCCGACTGTAGAAGCGAACGGGATCTGACACATGTTGTCTCTCTCATCTTGAGTTTTAGGACACATGTCCTTATATAGAGAGACACCATGTGACACTGGCAATAGTCCCCTCTTAGACTGATCCATGTTGAATCTCTTCAACACTTTGGCAATGTACGAGCTCTGGGAGAGTCCAAGTAGCTTTCTAGATCTATCCCGGTAGATCCTTATTCCCAGAATAAAAGCTGCTCTCTCCCAAATCTTTCATGGAGAATTTTAATGAAAGCCAAGCTTTCACCGATTCTAGCATGGGAATGTCATTGCCAATAAGTAATACATCATCAAGGTAAAGGACAATAAATGTCAGTGCGCTCCCACTAACCTTCTTATATACACAAGGATCATCCTCATTTTGAACGAAATCATATTCCTTTATGATCTCATCAAAACGTTGGTTCCAAGAACGTGATGTTTGCTTCAATCCATAAATGGATCAATTTAACTTGCAAACCTTGTTTGCATGTTTTGGTACGACAAAACTGTCAGGCTGTTGCATATAAACATCCTCCAAAAGGTTTCCGTTAAGAAAAGCGGTTTTGACGTCCATCTACCATATTTCATAATCGAAATATGCAGCAATAATAAGTATTATCTGAATGGATTTAATCATGGCAACAGGTGAAAAAGTTTTCTCGTAGTCGACACCATGTCGTTGACGATACCCTTTCGCTACAAGCCTAGCTTTGTACGTTTGTATGTTTCCATTCATGTCAGTTTTCTTCTTGAAGACCCATTTACAACCAATAGGCTTTACGCCTTCTGGGGCATCAACCAGTGTCCAAAATTGGTTGGTATACATGGAATCCATTTTGGACTTCATGGCTTCATGCCATAAAGCGGAGTCGATACCTTATATCGCTTCCTCATACATAGCTGGCTCATTATCCTCAATAAGATTAATATCTACGTGAGGTGAGATCAGAAACCCATACCTCTCAGGTTGTTTTCTGACTCTCTCCGATCTACGAGGTTCTTGTGTATTAGAAGATTGTGGTACAGTTTCATCCCTTATGAACTGTTCGTGTTCCGTTAAGGAATTGGTGCCAGGAACAGTATCACTCCGATTTTCATCGAGTTCTACTTTCCTCTCACTTACCACTGCATTCAGGAATTCCTTTTCGAGGAAAACCGCATGTAGAGCAACAAATACCTGTTGGACAGTTATGACCCATAGCGTCACTATTTCTACAGATCATGGTGTTGTTGTACAAATTAACTATGTGACAAAGGAAATTGCTCTCTTATCATTTGTGATTAGATCACCAAGATGTATAAATGATAAAAGGTCCTTATGATTAGTTCCTGGATTCAGATGATATGAGACAATATCAATCCACGAAGGTTCAATCATTAAATATCCCTAATCAGAGTATTATCGAGATTGGACATCGATAATGCGTAAAAGACTAGTATTACACTTGTGCGCGTTGTGAGGGCATAACGATATAGTTGTCATATATTTGGGTATAGGATACTCATGCAAGTGTAGTAGGAGGTTGTGTTTTACGGAAAACAGCTTCACTCTGGATAGACCCCTCAGAATTCCATTGGTAGTATGACTATGTGTCTATGGAAGTCCGAAATCAGGGTAGGTGTATTTGGTCTTAACCTGAGACTTGAACCGCTAATACTTGCGACTATCAATATACTTTGGGTTTGGTCGTCCAGGGCTTTTACAGGTTCTGTGTACGCCTCTTCTGGGCATATTGAGAATCGTAGTGTGTTGGGTGTGATGTCGAGATGGAAGTATCACTCCGGTCATAGTGGAGATGATGGACACGTAGGATACGAAACTGGTTCTCTTATATGCTCGAGCTATCGGGATAATATGACTAGGTCATGATTATCCGATTATAGAGACTAGTTACCAGAGATCCGATATGTTCTTCATACGGGGCAGACACAATTCCAGCCCCAGGCCTAGCACGTGACATCCGATACTGGATCGAAATATGCAATACTAAGTATACTACGCCTGATATAGATCACATATTCCTGTAAGGATATTTCTGGAGAATTGGGTAGGTATGGCGCTTTGCTAGAAGCCAACCATGTCTTGTAAATTGGTATAAACGTAGTACTTGGTACTTACGTGTTCAGATAGTCCGACGACCGCATTTACTGCCAACATATCCGGGGATCTCATGGGTCACTTCCCGAAGATTCACCGATGACGTATGACTCGCACTTTATTAATCTGGGATTAATTAGATGAGAGAGAAAATTAATCTGAGATTAATTACGGAGATATTTTATCTGGGATAAAATATTAATTAAAGAGAGAGAATGATTAATTTGGAATTAATCGATAAAATAATATATTCGATATATTAGACGAAATTTGATTTCGACGCGGAATTGAAATTTGATTTTAATTCGGGCGAACGAGTTAATTTAGAATTAATTCGTTAGCGACGTGAATAGTGATTTCGCTAGGCATAATCATTTATTACGTCACAACGGAAAATTCGTTAATTTGGAATTAGCGAACCCGAGCCCGGGAGTGTTTGCGAGCGCATTCGCTTTTCGAATCGAGTGGGGCCCACAAGTCACATCAAGCATCAAATCATTCGTCAATCGATTGATGTGATGTCTAGTCACTTTGAGTGATTTCACAACATGTCACTATTGATTGATGTTGGTAGTTGAAGGCATTAATGGTTTGACTTTTGGAAAGAAAATTTGGTATTTGAATTTTAGAAAATCAATTACCATTTTTTGTAACAACTAATACCATTCTCTCTCTCTCTCCCCTTCTATCAGTCACGCCCAAGGGGCTGGATTTTCCCTCTCAAAATTCTGGTTTCTGCCGAGAGTTTGCAAGGGCGAAACATGGTGATTTTTGTGGCAAAAATCACCAAGAGCTAGCACTCAAAAGAGGACATACAAAGGTGATAGGGAACCGAACACATGAGCATGGAATCACCACTTGAAGCTTGGAGGAGACATCCATGGCCGAATTTCTTGGAACAAAAAATAGTGAACTGCCGAGCCACATAGGAGGGAAAAGCTTGGATTTTTGTTCTTCGTCGCATCGCTCAACCGCTCAATGTAAGTATTCCGCAACTTTCTTGTTATATTCACATGTGTTTCCATCGCGTTAGGGTTATATGTTTCTTTTCGACACGAAATAGAAAAACAGATTGGCTAAAGTATTAAAACATCACGGTTAGACCATGATGAAAATACTTAAGCAATAAGTTTCTAATACTTGAAAGAGTATAGTATTCTTTCAATGAGGACTCCTCCCGGAACACGTCAATCTGACAGTGTGTCCGAACAGAGTAACCGAATTTTGTTGGACATGATAAGGTTAATCATGAGTCGCTCTGAGCTAACATTTCCTTCAACGGATACGCATAAACAGTGCAGAACTTATTTTGAATAAGGTTCCATGAAAATCTGTTTGACAGAATTCATATTAGATATGAACAGGAAAGAAACCGAGTTTCTCATTCCTAAAGATTTGGGAATGCTAGGCATAAGTTTGGATGATACCAAACTAGAACCCAAATCAGATAAGTGCCAATTGTAGGTTATCTTAGGGAAACCAAAGTATAGTACTTATACATCTCATAAGAGAACAATGTAATTGTTGTTCACCATGCGGTTTTCCTAAGAGGAATACCTAGATGCAATGGTAAGTGGGAGGAAAGTAAAACTCAATGAAAATCAGAGTAATACTATTCTAGGCACCGAGTCCTTAATGGAACACAAATAGTTCATCAAGGATGATACTATTCCAATAATCTTTGAATACACAAGAATCACGTAAGTCAGAGAGAGTCAGAAAACAACCTGGGGTATGGGTTTCTGATCTCACCTCATAAAGATGTCAATCTCATTGAGGAATACCGACTGACTACGTATGAGGAAGTGATACAAGGTATCAACTCCTAATCATGGCAAAGTGCCATGATATCCGAAATGGATTCCATGTATACCAACTAAGTTTGGATACTAGTTGCTGTACCGCAAGGCATTGTGCCTATTGGTACTATATAAGTCTTCAAGGAAGACATACATGGAAGGCAACATACCAACATACTAAGTTGGGCTTGCAGCGAAAAGGTATCGTTATGAACATTGTGTCGATTACGACGAAACCTTTTATTTGTTGCCATTGGTAAATCCATTTGGATAATGCGTGCTAATACTGCATGTTTCATTTATGAAATGTGGCAGCTAATTACCAAAATCGCTTTCCTTAACGGAAACCTTTAGGAGGATGTTTACAACATCCTGTCGGTTTTGTCGTACCATAACAAGCAAACTAGGTTTGCAGGTTATTCGATCCATGGATGGATTGTAGCAAGCATTACGTTCTTTGAATTATCGTTTTGATGTAATCATAATGGTATATGATTTAATTCAAAATGAAAATGATTCTTGTGTATATAAGAGGGTTAGTGGGAGCGCACTGACAGTGAAAGTCCTAAGTAATGATAATATGTCATTTCTTGGAAATGATATTCCCATAAATATAGTCGGTAAAAGCTTGGCTTTCATAAATATTCTCCGTAGAATCTTGGGAGAAACAACCTTTATTCAAAGAATAAAGATCTACTGGGATAGATTTAAAGTTGTTAGTATTCTCTGAGAACCTGTACATTGAAATAAATGTACTTGACCTGGTGTCTCATATGCTTTGAGCATATGGAGTCACGATCAGGCCAATCCAAGTGATGGTCATTGGATTGATGTTAAGAATATGCTTTAGTATCTTAGAAGATCTAAGGATGCTTTCTTAAACTATGGAGAATGAGAACTTGAAGTGACTGGGTTCACTGCTGCAAGTTTCCTAACCGATTAAAACGACTATAAAGTCGTAACAACGGTACTATAAAGTTTGAATAACGGAACAGTGAGCTGGAAATCTTGCAAGCAAGCTATTGTTACCGAATAAACAACTAATGCGGGTTATTGCTGCAGCTGAGGTAGCAATAGAAGCCTTCTGGATTGATAAAAATCTAATTAGATTAGATATAGTTCTTTTAGCAGCTGAGCTAGGCTACAGCGCAGGCTAAAGAATTAATGGTCTCATCAACGATCCATATATATATACTTCGACTATTCATCTGATTCGTTCGGAACATATATCGTGGCGATGTGATATTTGAATAAATTGCATCAGATGATAATTATACAAATCCGCTGACGAAAGTTTTTTCTCAGTAATTTGAGCGAACCATACATAGTTCGGGTGTAGGACACTCGAGTGACTGGCTAAAGGCCAAGTGGGAGATTGTTGGACAGTTATGACCCATAGTGTCACTATTTGTACAGATCATGGTGTTGTTGTACAAATTAACTTTGTGACAACAGAAATTGCTCTCTTATCATTTGTGATTAGATCACTAAGATGTATAAATGATAGGAGGTCCTTATGATTAGTTCCTGGATTGAGATGATATGAGACAGTATCAATCCATGAAGGTTCAATCATTAAATATCCCTAGTCAGAGTATTATCGAGATTGGACATCGATAATGCGTAAAAGACTAGTATTACACTTGTGCGCATTGTGAGAGCATAACGACATAGTTCTCATATATTTGGGTATAGGATACTCATGCAAGTGTAGTAGGAGGTTGTGTTTTACCGATGGTACGGAAAATAGCTTTGCTCTAGATAGACCCATCGGAATTCCATTGGTAGTATGACTATGTGTCTATGGAAGTCTGAAATCAGGGTAGGTGTATTTGGTCTTAACTTGAGACTTGCACCGCTAATACTTGCGACTATCAATATACTTTGGGTTTGGTCGTCCAGGGCTTTAACAGGTTCTGTGTATGCCTCTTCTGGGTATATTGAGAATCGTAGTGTGTTGGGTGTGATGTCGAGATGGAAGTATCACTCCAGTCATAGTGGAGATGATGGACACGTAGGATACAGAACTGGTTCTCTTATATGCTCGAGCTATCGGGATAATATGACTAGGTCATGATTATCCGATTTTAAAGAGACTAGTTGTTCGTAATCCGATATGTACTTCGTACGGGGCAGACACTGTACCAGCCTCAGGCCTTGCATGTGATCATCCGATACTGGACATAAATACGTAATACTACGTATACTACGCCTGATATAGATCCTTTATTCCTGTAAGGATATTTCCGGAGAATTGGGTAGGCATGGCGCTTTGCTAGAAGCCAACCTTGTCTTGTAAATCGGTAAAAACGTAGTACTTGGTACTTACGTGTTCGGATATTAGACGACCGAATTTTACTGCCAACATATCCGGGGATCTCATGGGTCGCTTCCCAAAGATTCATCGATGACGTATGACTCGCACTTTAATTAATCTGGGATTATAGATGAGAAAGAAATTAATCTGGGATTAATTGCGGAGAAGATTTTATCTGGGAAATAAAAATATTCAATTAAGAGAGAGAAGGATTAATTTGAATAATCGATGAATTAATATAATCGATATATTAACGAAATTAGATTTCGACGCGGAATTGAATGTGATTGTTTCTTCGGGCGCATGAGTTAATTTAAATTAAATTCGTTTACGATGTGAAGAATGATTTTGCTAGGCATATCATTTAATTACGTTGCCAAACAGAAATTTCGTTAATTTGGAATTAGCGAACTCCGAGCCGGGGAGTGGTTTACGAGCGCATTCGCATTTCGAATCGAGTGGGGGCCCACAGTCACATCTGAAGGGGTTATTTAGGGGTGAATCCGGTAACGCAGCGGAAGCGGTGAAAATCCGATTTTCAGATTTCAAAACTTTTTCTCGGATAAATTAAATAAACATATTTATTTAATTCCAATAATCAAATTATGAAAATAAATTCAATAAAAAATTTTTAGGTGAATTTACCGAAATACCCTTGCTTTGTATTTTTGTCCGTTTTAGTCCGAAATTGATCCAATCAATTTTGAATGATTCTAAATCATTTCTAAGATGAACTTATGATGTTCAAAACATCAAAACACCAAAGCAACCAAAATCCCCAAATTCCACTCAAAGCCGAGAGCCTCCATGGTGGTCAATTTGACCATTTGGTCATTTCATGCTTCAAAACTCATCCAAATGAAATCCAATCAACATGAAACTTTGCATGCATCATATACACACCCAAATGCTCAACATATATGAAAACCCCCAAATTTGGAATTAGTTAGAAACCCTAATTTTTCAATTTCCACAAATTGGACAAATTAGGCTAATTACATTAAATCAAATGTTTCAATCATCAATCTTTCATCCAATTCAAGTCTCAACACAATGAAACAACTCAAGATCAAATCTAGGTCATTTAAGAGTGGGTCAACAACTCTAGAATAGCAACATGGTTTCATAAACCTTAAAAGAATACATATAACTACACTAGTTACACTCTTTGTTCATCATACATGCTCAACACTTTAAAACAAATTCCATCATCAAAACCACAAGAAATAAGAAAAGAATAACTTAAGAAACTCATGAGAGGTAGCCTAGATCATAAGGAACAAATTCCTCTCTAATAGTAAGTTTAAGAAACTTACAAAATCCAAGCTTTTTCTTTGGTTTTTCTTTTTTTCTCACTTTCTTTCTTTGCCTTTCTTCAATGGAACTTTGTTTGTGATAAAGTGTATTAGGTTAATGAAATGAAAAATGAAAAACAATTTATACTTGCCAAAAAAGTGCCTTGGCCGAAATTTGCATACCAAATGCAACAAATTGTAATTTCAATTTCATTTGCATTATTAGTAAATCAACTTGCATAAATATCTTTTAAACCTTTATTAGATATTTATTTTGGTCAACAATTGCAACTAATGTCATTTACTTTAATTATCCTAACATAAGATATTTATATTTTAATTAATTTAATCATTTAACAATTAAATAATTAATTAATTAATCAAATACAAATATATTAAATATATGTATAATATTTACATTAAATATTAAAAACATATATTCATTTAGGAAATAAGTCAAATAACTCATTTTGACTATTAATTAATGTGTATTTAAATTAATCAAGTATTAAATGTAAATACACAATAATTAAGTAAATGACTATCTAGTGTCTTTAGCATGTATCTTGCGTTTAACCATTAAACGACTTTATAAATAATCAATATTATTTATTTATGTTGCTCTAGTGCTCAACGAGTATGTTTCATTATTGAGACTCTCTAGGTTCAGGTATATCCGTCACGAAATCAAATTTCATGTCCATAATCTATCCACCCGTAGATTATGACGATCACGGATAATCTCGCTAAACCATACAGGTCGAGGTCATCGCAAATGTATAATTCCTCCGTCACAGGTATCCGGATAAATCCCAGAGATATAGATGTAAACGTCAAATCTCTATCGGGATTATCCAGTCGACTATTCTATTAGCAATCTCAAAAAGAATGTTTAGAACTAGCTTCTAAACTTACCACGGGCCCATGGTTTTATCTGATTGCTAATCATATGGACTACCTATGCTCTGGTACACAGAACTGACGGATCCTATCTTGATACACATAGGACACCCTGAGGATCTATCTACACCCAACGAACAGGCGGAGGTCTGATCTAAATAGATCGGTGACGTGACTGCCGTCTAAGTGTAGAAGATGTCTCATGTGCCCACAATGGCATCTCAAGTCTAAGAATCACAAGTGCTACTCAACCCAAGAAGATTCTTATTGACGCTGGTGTACCATCCATTAAGAATCTTCGGTGAGTCGTTCAGTGTTTATCCACTATAAACACCTACACGTCTATACTAGTCTCCAAGACTTATGGTTCATTGAGAAACCATTGGAATCATATATTCCAGTATACGACATGTACCGGTCTCAACGGGTTTACTATACTGACCAAGTAGTGTAAACCTTGACCAGGAACTGTCTGAGAATGACAACGTCATGATACGACTCAATGTCCGTTGCGACGCTTTTGCAACTGTATCATGACTAATCATTCTAGGGTCATTACGTCTTTACCATATAAAAGATAGATTATATTATAGAAACTGCATATATTATTACTAATAATAATGTTTTACAGAAGTATTTAACAAAATACAACCGGGAATTGGCGCTCTGAGCACCAACCCCTACAAAATCTCCCACTTGCTCTAGTGCCAATATCGATTGTATCTAATACCCATCGACTCCACGTGTTTATCAAATAACTTCGGAGGTATGGCCTTCGTCAGCGGGTCTGCTACGTTGTCTTCACTCGGTACCTTGCACACGACAATATCCCCTCGCGACACGATCTCTCGAATGATGTGGTACTTGCGTTCCACATGCTTCGACTTCTGATGCGCCCTCGGTTCCTTTGCTTGCGCAATGGCTCCAGTATTATCACAGTATAACGGAATCGCATTCTCGATACTTGGGACAACTCCCAATTCTGTGATAAAGTTCTTTATCCACACAGCCTCTTTTGCGGCTTCAGAAGCTGCAATATATTCCGCCTCAGTGGTGGAATCAGCTGTAGATCCCTGTTTGGAACTCTTCCAACATACTGCACCTCCGTTAAGGGTAAAGACAAATCCAGATGTAGACTTTCTATCATCGGGATCCGATTGAAAATCGGAGTCTGTATACCCGTTAACCTGCAGTTCGTTTCCTCCATATATTATCAACTTATCCTTAGTACCTTTAAGATACTTTAGGATATGTTTAATGGCCATCCAATGGTCATTACCTGGATTGGACTGATATCGACTAGTTACGCTAACAGCGAAACTGATATCAGGCCTCGTACATAACATGGCATACATTATGCTACCCAAACACGAAGCATAAGGTTGGTTAGACATTCTAACCTTCTCATCTTCTGTTTGTGGACACATCTTCTTAGAAAGATGAATCCCATGTCTGAACGGTATGTTTGCTGTCTTACAGTTACCAAAGCTATACCGTTCCAAGATCTTATCTACGTACGTTGATTGGGATAACCCAATCAGCCTCCTTTGTCTATCTCGATAGAGTTTTATCCCTAAAACATAGGAAGCTTCTCCCAGGTCCTTCATGGAGAAATTCTTACAGAGATATGCTTTAACGCTTTGTAACATACCTAAATCATTCCCAATGATTAGGATGTCATCAACATACAGGACTAAAAATACGACCATGCTCCCACTGGCCTTCTGATACACACAGGATTCTTCCGAATTCTTAAGAAAACCAGACGATCTGATAATCTCGTCGAATCGAAGATTCCAACTTCGTGAAGCTTGTTTAAGTCCATAAATGGACTTCTTAAGCTTACAAACCATACCCGAGGTTTGGCTGGATGTGAAACCTTCCGGCTGTTCCATATAGATTTCTTCATCAAGAAACCCATTTAGAAAAGCCGTTTTGACATCCATTTGCCAAATCTCGTAGTCATGATACGCAGCTATAGAAAGCAAAATCCGGATAGACTTAAGCATTGCTACCGGCGAAAAAGTTTCATCGTAGTCGACGCCAGGTCGCTGCGTGTAACCTTTTGCTACCAGTCGGGCCTTGTAAGTTTCAACCTTACCGTCAGGCCCGCGCTTCCTTTTGTAAACCCATTTACAACCGATAGGAACAATTCCTTCGGGAAGCGGAATCAAGTCCCAAACTTGATTTTCATGCATTGAATCTATCTCGGATTTCATGGCACTTTGCCATTTCACGGAGTCGATGTCCAACATCGATTCTCTATAGGTGAAAGGATCGGTCTCTTCAACTAAGAGAACATCCAGACTCTTTTCTTGTATCAAATACAAGCGTTCAGGAGGTCTAGATACCCTTTCCGACCTACGGAGTGTGTGTGTTGAAGGTCCTTCATCTACTTGAACTTCAGGTTCCTCCGTTGGTTCGTTGTTTTCAGGTTGGACTTCATCAAGTTCAACCCTTCTATGATCACCTACCTTCTGACAAAAATTCTACTTCTAGAAATTTTGCGAAGCGAGCTACGAAGACATTTCGATGCTCGGTATCATAGAACAGATATCCCCTCGTATTTGAGGGATATCCAACAAACCTAAACTTTTGCCCTCGAGGCGAAAGCTTACTTTGCTGAGTCACCCTGACATAGGCAGGACAACCCCAAACCTTAATATAATTAAGATTCGGTCTCCTACCGAACCATATCTCATACGGTGTCGTAGGAACAGCCTTTGAAGGAATCTTATTCAAAAGATGTGCGGCTGTTAAGAGACAGTAACCCCATAAGTAATAGGGCAAATCTGTGAAACTCAACATCGATCGGACCATATCCAATAAAGTCCGATTTCTCCTTTCAGATACACCATTGTGCTGTGGTGTACCTGGAGGAGTATATTGAGCGAGAATCCCATTCTCCTTCATATAATCCATGAACTCACCACTCATATATTCGCCCCGCCTCGATCTGATCGAAGGCATTTAATATATTTACCAGTTTGTTTTTCTACTTCATTTCGGAACTCTTTGAACTTTTCAAAGGTTTCCGATTTATGTCGCATCAAATACACATAACCGTACCGTGACAAATCATCGGTAAAGGTAACGAAGTACGAATAACCACTGTGAGCAGTTTGACTTAGTGGACCACATACATCAGAATGTACGAGTTCCAGTAAGTTAATGGCACGGTGTCCAACACCAGAAAATGGGGCCTTGGTCATTTTACCCTGAATACAGGATTCACAAGTTGGATAGGATTCAATGGTAAGATCTGATATCAAACCATTCCTAACCAACTGGGTAAGGCGTTTAACGCCAATGTGACCAAGTCTCATATGCCAAAGTTCAGTATTATTAATTACAGGTAATCTACGTTTATTAACTCCAGTATTTAATATATCTTTTGAAGTTTGCAATGTATAATGACCATGCTGGTTGGACAACAAAGGATCTGAATATTATTTCTATCATATAAATACAAAGAACTATTCTTAATATTCATACAAAAGCCTTCTGTATCAAGTACAAAAAGTGATATAATATTAGCGACACATCCTGGTACAAAATGACAGTCATTAACAAAAGTGTCCCATTCGGCAATGAGATCTCGCATACTCCCACTGCAACTGCATCCAAAGAGTCTCCACTCCCGAACCGCAACTGCATCATCTCCCCTGGCTTCAGCCTCCTACTTTCCTTCAGCACCTGCAACGAATTGCAAATGTGAATGGGACAAGCAGAATCTAAAATCCAGCTGGATGTAACGGCTTCACAAGCCAAAGATAAATCAATAACTGGAAAAATAAAAGTACCTGATGTAGATGCTCTGTCTCTCCTGATCTGAGCAATGTAATCTGGACAGTTTCTCTTCCAGTGCCCGACCTTGCCGCAGTGGTGGCATTTGTCTTCAGAAGCCCTTTTGGGCTTGGCTATCTTCGCCTGCTGTGGAGGACCGAAGGCCTTCTTCTTCTTCCCTTTCTTCTTCTTTCCCTTGGACATTCCTTGGGAAGAAGCAGACAGAGAAGTAGATCTAGGTGGGCGAGTCGGTACTCCCTTCTTCAGATCCTCTTCTGCCGTGAGCAACATCCTATGTAGCTCCTGGTAGGTGCAGACTGTCCCGTGCATGTTGAAGTACATCACAAACTGGCGGAATGAAGCTGGCAGAGAACCAAGAATGACACTCCTACCGAGAATGTCATTCAGGATGAGATTATGTTGCCTCAATTGATCGATCAAATCGATCATTTGAAGAACATGTGGGCTAACACTTTGCCCCTCATCCAGACGCGCATGGAACAGTTCCATGGCGACCTTGTGAACAATAACCTGTTCCTGGTTCTCGAACGATTGTCTTAATCGCGTTATCATACTATAGGAATCTGATGTTCCATAGTATTGTTGCTTGAGTTTCGGAGAGAGCGAACTAAGGATGTATGATTTAACCCTTAAATCATCATTCTTCCAAGCTTCAAAAACTTGGCGTTCCTCCTCCGAAGCATCCTCACCCACTGCAAGGGGCAACGGACCCTCAAGAACATAACCCAACTTTTCGGAATCGAGGACAATCCTCAAATCCAATTCCCAGTCTGTAAAGTTCTCAGCGCCTTTTAGTTTGTTCGCATCTAACATACGCGCAAACTGGTTTGTGGATTGACCCGCCATCGCAAATCTATCATATAGATCACGAAAAACGGTTAGCAGAAATTAAGCAGTTTCATATAATATCAAAAGCATAAACTAGATCATGGATTTTTAATCTAATATGCCCCTCCCACTAAATCATGCAATACTGTAATCCCAAAACAGAATACAAATATTTAATAATTAAATTAAATATAAATAGTGAAAGTGGATCCCGTGAATATATTTCAGCTCACAGCAGAGGCACGGTCTCGCCTACGTATATTCATCAGGTAGACAACTCATTTGTCAATCACTCAACAGTGACTCCTAAGTATCCGGTCCTGGCCGTTTCTCGTTGTCGCTGCGAAGGCAGGCCCACAAGGAGACGTACCAAGGTAATACTCGTCAATGATAAACTCAAGTTACTTACGTAATCCTGACAGCTAGGGCACGTTCAGAATTCCGCTTTTACTTGAATTTATCTAGTATCAGATATACATCCGGTATAAATAAATCTTTATCGGCTACACCCTCACAGCAGAGGCACGGTCTCGGATGTAGTCACAAAGAAGTATTCATAAACCGTATTGACAAGACGGACCATATAACATGCATCAAATACAAATTACATTTAAACCTTATTATTAGGGATTTTCCGCTAAGTGTCATACACCCTAAATCTAATCAATTAGTTCCTAATAAGCATGCATAAACAAGAAAACATGATTAAACATTGATTCAATGTAGGCTAAGCATTTTAAGTGGCCTAGAATCAGACTCGCTCTGATACCATTTTGAAGGGGTTATTTAGGGGTGAATCCGGTAACGCAGCGGAAGCGGTGAAAATCCGATTTTCAGATTTCAAAACTTTTTCTCGGATAAATTAAATAAACATATTTATTTAATATTCCAATAATCAAATTATGAAAATAAATTCAATAAACAATTTTAGGTGAATTTACCGAAATACCCTTGCTTTGTATTTTTGTCCGTTTTAGTCCGAAATTGATCCAATCAATTTTGAATGATTCTAAATCATTTCTAAGATGAACTTATGATGTTCAAAACATCAAAACACACCAAAGCAACACAAAATCCCCAAATTCCCTCTCAAAGCCGAGAGCACCATTGGTGCCCATTTGACCATTTGGTCATTTCATGCTCAAAACTCATCTAAATGAAATCCAATCAACATGAAACTTTGCATGCATCATATACACACCCCAATGCTCAACATATATGAAAACCCCCAAATTTGGAATTAGTTAGAAACCCTAATTTTTCAATTTCACAAAATGGACAAATTAGGCTAATTACATTAAATCAAATGTTTCAATCATCAATCTTTCATCCAATTCAAGTCTCAACACAATGAAACAACTCAAGATCAAATCTAGGTCATTTAAGAGTGGGTCAACAACTCTAGAATAGCAACATGGTTTCATAAACCTTAAAAGAATACATATAACTACACTAGTTACACTCTTTGTTCATCACATACATGCTCAACACTTCTAAACAAATTTCCATCATCAAAACCACAAGAAATAAAGAAAAGAATAACTTAAGAAACTCATGAGAGGTAGCCTAGATCATAAGGAACAAATTCCTTCTAATAGTAAGTTTAAGAAACTTACAAAATCCAAGCTTTTTCTTTGGTTTTTCTTTTCTTTCTTCACTTTCTTTCTTTGCCTTTCTTCAATGGAACTTTGTTTTTGATAAGTGTATTAGGTTAATGAAATGAAATGAAAAACAATTTATACTTGCCAAAAAAGTGCCTTGGCCGAAATTGCATACCAAATGCACAAATTGTAATTTCAATTTCATTTCATTATTATTAAATCAACTTGCATAAATATCTTTTATAACCTTTATTAGATATTTATTTTGGTCAACAATTGCAACTAATGTCATTTACTTTAATTATCCTAACATAAGATATTTATATTTTAATTAATTTAATCATTTAACAATTAAATAATTAATTAATTAATCAAATACAAATATATTAAATATATGTATATATTTTACATTAAATATTAAAAACATATATTCATTTAGGAAATAAGTCAAATAACTCATTTTGACTATTAATTAATGTGTATTTAAATTAATCAAGTATTAAATGTAAATACACAATAATTAAGTAAATGACTATCTAGTGTCTTTAGCATGTATCTTGCGTTTAACCATTAAACGACTTTATAAATAATCAATATTATTTATTTATGTTGCTCTAGTGCTCAACGAGTATGTTTCATTATTGAGACTCTCTAGGTTCAGGTATATCCGTCACGAAATCAAATTTCATGTCCATAATCTATCCACCCGTAGATTATGACGATCACGGATAATCTCGCTAAACCATACAGGTCGAGGTCATCGCAAATGTATAATTCCTCCGTCACAGGTATCCGGATAAATCCCAGAGATATAGATGTAAACGTCAAATCTCTATCGGGATTATCCAGTCGACTATTCTATTAGCAATCTCAAAAAGAATGTTTAGAACTAGCTTCTAAACTTACCACGGGCCCATGGTTTTATCTGATTGCTAATCATATGGACTACCTATGCTCTGGTACACAGAACTGACGGATCCTATCTTGATACACATAGGACACCCTGAGGATCTATCTACACCCAACGAACAGGCGGAGGTCTGATCTAAATAGATCGGTGACGTGACTGCCGTCTAAGTGTAGAAGATGTCTCATGTGCCCACAATGGCATCTCAAGTCTAAGAATCACAAGTGCTACTCAACCCAAGAAGATTCTTATTGACGCTGGTGTACCATCCATTAAGAATCTTCGGTGAGTCGTTCAGTGTTTATCCGCTATAAACACCTACACGTCTATACTAGTCTCCAAGACTTATGGTTCATTGAGAAACCATTGGAATCATATATTCCAGTATACGACATGTACCGGTCTCAACGGGTTTACTATACTGACCAAGTAGTGTAAACCTTGACCAGGAACTGTCTGAGAATGACAACGTCATGATACGACTCAATGTCCGTTGCGACGCTTTTGCAACTGTATCATGACTAATCATTCTAGGGTCATTACGTCTTTACCATATAAAAGATTAGATTATATTATAGAAACTGCATATATTATTACTAATAATAATGTTTTACAGAAGTATTTAACAAAATACAACCGGGAATTGGCGCTCTGAGCACCAACCCCTACAACATCAAAACATCAATCATTCGGCAATCATTGATGTGATGTCTAAGTCACTTTGAGTGATTTGACAACATGTCACTATCGATTGATGTTGGTAGTTGAAGGCATTAATGGTTTGACTTTTGAATAAACTTTGGTATGTGAATTTTAGGAAATAAATTATTCCATTTTTTGTGTAACAACTAATACCATTCTCTCTCTCGCGCTCCTTCTAGTTCATTCAACGCCAAGGGGCTGGAATTTTCCTCTCAAAATTCTGGTTTTCTGCCGAGAGCTGTTGCAAGGGAGAAACATGGTGATTTTTTGTGGCACAATCAACCAAGAGCTAGCACTCAAAAGAGGAAATACAAGTGATAGGGAACCGAAACATATGAGCATAGAAATCACCACTTGAAGCTTGGAGCTTGGGAGACATCCATGGCCGAATTTCTTGGAACAAAAAACAGTGAACTGCCGAGCCACCTAGGAGGGAAAAGCTTGGATTTTTATTCTTCGTCGTATCGCTCAACCGCTTAATGTAAGTATTCCGCAACTTCTTTGTTGTATTCAGATGTGTTTCCATGCTTGATTTGATCCTTGGGACCTTAGGTTAGACCTTAGAAACCCAACAATACATTGTTCTCTTATAGGTGGTAGAAGTAATATCCTTTGGTTTCCCTAGGATAACCTACAAATAGGTACTTATCCGATTTGGGTTCTAGTTTGGTACCATCCAAACGTTTAACGTATGCCTAGCATCCCCAAATCTTCAGGAATGAGAAACCCGATTTCTTTCCTGTCCATATTTCATATGGAGTCTGTTGAACAGACTTTGACGTAACCTTATTCAAAATAAGTATTGCATTGTTCAATACATATCCCCATAAGGAAATTGGTAGCTCAAGTGCGACTCATCATAGACCTTACCATGTCCAACCAAAGTTCGGTTTCTCCTTTCAGACACACCGTTTATTGAGGTGTTCCGGGAGGAAGTCCAATGAAAGAATACCATACTCTTTTCAAGTAATCTAGAAACTCATTGCTTAAGTATTCTCCACCACGGTCCGATCGTAATGTTTTAATAATTTTACCGGTCTGTTTTTCTACTTCATGTCGAAACTCTTTGAATTTCTCAAAGGTTTCCGACTTGTGTCTCATAAGATACACATAACCATAACGTGATGCATCATCCGTAAAGGTTATGAAGTATTCATATCCACCTCTAGCCTGGCTAAACATGGGCCCACATACGTCAATAAGAACGAGGGCTAACATTCGGTGGCACGTGCACCTTTACCGCTAAAAGGTTTTTTAGGCATTTTGCCTAATAAATAAGATCCGCAGACGTCATATGAATTTGGATCAAATCCGTTCAAGTACCCACTCTTCAAAAGTGTGGATATACGAGTCTTGTTAATGTGTCCTAAATGACAATGCCGCATATAAGTTTCATCTTTGTTATTTAATTTAAGCCTTTTGTTTGTCATGTTATATGTTTGAGATTGATATATATTCAAAATATAAAGACTATTATTGACATCAGCACTACATATCTCAAAATCATTTTTATAAACAAAACACCCGGTGTTTCTGAGTACAAAAGTATACCCACATTGGGTTAAACAAAGTACATATATAATGTTTCTAGTCAAACTAAGTACCTAATATCTGTCTGATAAATTAAGTACATGCCCCGAGGGCAGTTCCAAAATGTAGGTCCAAACAGCCAAAACAGCGACTCTAGTCCCATTTCCAACTCGGAGGTCAATCTCTCATGAAGCCAGTCTCATGCTAATCTGTAGATCCTGCACATCAGTACATATATAAGTACCAACCCCACAACCAGAATAAAAAATCTAATTTTTAAAACTAGAAGTAGACATGTTTATTTCAATAAAAAACATACCTGAAGCCGGTGCCTTGCCCTCTTTCACTTCCTTCATATGCGCCTTGTACTCACGACAGTCACGCTTCCAGTGACCCCGTTTGCCACACTGTAGGCAGACATCTTGGGACTTGTCTTTTTCCTTCCTAGAAGACTTTGATGATTTGGCCTTGCCCTTTCTCTTCTTCTTCTTCACACCTCTATAAGCCTTCGGCCAAGCCTTGGCATTCTGAGATGTTGAATCGAAGTACGCCTCGCGCTTCTTGCCCTTTAAAAGATATTTTTCTGCCTCTTTCAGCATTGCCATAAACTCTCCAAGAGTCTTCTATTGGTTCATCATATTAGAGTTCATGATGAACCCACTCCAGCTGTCAGGAAGAGACTGTAAGATCAAATCTATAGAAGTCTCAGCCTCAAAGGTTATGCCTAGCTGACCCAGCTGTTCGATGTCAGCAATTATCTGTGACACATGATGCTCGACAGATGTACCCTCTGACATACGAGAGCGAAAGAGATTCTTCTGTAATTCATACTTCTGCGATCTTAGGTTAGATCGATGAAGGTCCCTCAATTTCAACATCATTTCATGGGGATCCAATCCTTTATTTTGACGATGAAATTGTGGGGTCATTACAGCAAGCATGACGGATTGAGCAGTTGAGTTGTCATCACTGTGAGTCTCCCAAAGCTAAAGCTCAAGTGGCTGCTCAATTCCGGGCTTAGGCACGAGAGGTCTCTCTATCGTATAGAGCATCTTCTCAGCCCCCAGGACAATCCTGAGGTTCATATCCCAGTCAGGAAAGTTCGCACCATTAAAGACATTTTCACCATGATAATGTCCCTAACGTTGATCTTTTCGGCCATTTTAATTGCAATAGTCTAACTATTCAATTAACGATTACGGGTACAGTCCAACTGTTAAAAGAAATTAATAAAATATTAGTCTAACTAATATAAATATATAATGACGAAAATAATTTGAAAGCACATATTTGGCAAGCATTTAAACGAAATTGCAAATTCAATACTGGCCTCCCACTATTTTTCGGCGAGCCTCTTACCCTCTGTTGAGTACTCGGGAAACCTAGTTTCCTAGTGGGCTAGGATCCCGTTAAATAACACACAACCTTGACTTTGGCAAAAAATTTGTATGAAACTTAACTAGGTAGATCTCTAAGATCAATTGGATCCCATCCAATTCCTAGATCCGGTAGGTGGACCTCCAAGTCCAAAACATATATACAATATATATGTCAATATATCCAATATATTTCCTAACCTTTTCCTCTGAATCAACTAAGCATTGGCTTTGGCTCAACAAGCTTAATGATTCCAGTTAAGCGAGACCCATTGACAGTGGGAAAGCTTTGTAATCCATGTCGATGAACTAGAAGTGACATTGACTTTGGCCAACAAGTCACAACCGCCCAAGACATGCGATATGGAACAAAGCTTTCGTGGTTCAAACACATCCGCGATGGACATTGATCTTGACTTTGGCCAACAAACCAATGCCAATCTTGGATCTCGAGAGAGAACCACTCAATAGAAGGAAATCGTTTAATATTGTATTGAAGGTTTTTCGCGTAAATTGGCAACCAATTTATTTTTTTTGATTAGGTCTCATCATACACCCTTAAGCATGCATTCTAAAAGCATAATAAGGCGCGAAATAAATAATAATGATATGCATATGGATATTTAACAAATTAATCCTAGAACAAATCTCTCCATTTCCTCTCTCCCGCTAGCACTATTCTAACTTCTACCCAATTACATAATACAATAAATAAACCTCATTAACATTGAGGGGAATTGGTGATAAGAGAAATACAAAGAGTCAAGAGATAAAAGGCTGGACACGCAGGTCCAATTTAATAAATTCTAAATTTATTACAATAATTTCCAAAATTGCCCTCACCCTTCTAATATCCATCCGATATACATTATTCATACAATACATCCATGTATTCACACAGAGCATGTTATTCAATCAATCTAATCCAATTAATTAATCTTTGAATTAATTACCATCCAATGTTCAAAAAACGATTTGATTTGCGCGAGTCCAACTCGTTTAAGAATAAACACTCAAAATACGTATTCTTGAATTATATTGAACTACAATTTTAAATCCAATTTAATTTGTATTCAATACTAATTCTAATTTAATTCCAAATTAAATAATTACACTTATTTATGTGCCTTTTAGACTTAAATTCTAAATCCATTCTAAATGGGTCTCAAAGGCCCAATTAACATCCAATGTCAATTTAATTAAAGTCCAATGAGCTTTTAATTAATTCTTAAGGCATGGGCTTTGGCCAATATGGATCACACCCAAATGCCAAGGCCAAATTTAGGAATCACCCTATTTGCCAAAAATCAATTTAGGCCTATTAGGCCCAATTAAATTATTAAAGGCCCAATTATTATATTTGGACTTTATGGAATGGTTTTAGGCCCAATTTGGATTCAATCCAATTGTCCTAAACCAAGCTTGGCCCAACCAAGCCCTTTAAGCCCAAATACAACAATATTAGCCTAATTCCAAATTAAAGACTAATTTTAATTAATACAAAATTACAAATTTCACATTAATTTTAATTAAAGTGTAATAGCCATAATTAATTAGTTAAATCAATATTTCCAAAACACCAATTAAACTAATTAATCATGCTTTAATTAACCAACTCATGTCCAACACAAATTGAAGCAAAATCAATCAATTATACATGCTAAGGCTCACGGTTTTTGACAAGAAATTATTATACAATTTGATTTCAATCCAATTAAATCAACATCTATCATACATTTCATGCCAACAACACATCCAATTGTTTAATTTCCAAAAATCACCATGAGCATGCTAGGGTTCATATTCGGCAAAGGCTTGGAATTTAGGGAAAATTAATCTATTCAATGTTTCTCAAAATTTAAGATGCACAAATCTAATTCATCATCATTCAACAAAACAACCAATTTGAAGAAATCATGTTCAAAACATAAAAACCCCAAATTAAAGTATATAAACCCTAAGCTCAATCATGCTTAGAAAAGGCTCTTGATACCATTGTTAGGGTTCCTAGAACATGCCAAGGATCTCTAATCATGATTCGATGTGTGAATATTCAAAGAAGTTGCGGAAGACTTACATTGAACGGATTTGATGGATATATGAAGTTCAAAACTTTTGTATGTTTGAGAAGATCTCCAAGCCTTTCTTTTTGTTCCAAAATCAAGGGATTAGTTTCCCTAACACCTTGAATGACTCATTGAAAGTGCTAGCTTGAAGAAAATTTGCAAAAAAATTCTATTTGAGAGGGAGAAGCTATCGGCTTTTGTGTGAGGGAGAGAGAGAGCAATTGTTTTTTGTGTATTTGATTTCTAAAAAAATCAATTACCATTTACCAAATCCAATTTAGGTATATGTCATTCCAAATTATTAAAAAAATACAAAGTGTGTTGAGATTGGTTAGTGTGATTTACAAACAATCTAAGCTTTTCACTCAACCTTTAACCACTTCTATCACTAGTCAAACTAGTTGATGTAAGTCAATTGGGTCCCACCACTTGTAAATTCTGAATTTAAGTCGAACAATCCAACACGCAACTTCACTCGGGCTCGGGTTCGTTTAATTCCGAATTAACGAATTTATCATTGGGACATAATTAAATATAATTTAATTAAATAATTATGCCTTGCAAAATTATCATTAAATTCGCTTACGAATTAATTCTAAATTAATTCGTTTGCTCGAATTAAAAACCCAATTTTAATTCCGCATTGAAATATAATTTCAATTAATATATCGAATATATTATTTAATCGATTAATTCCAAATTAATCATTCTCTCTCTACTATACGAATTTTATCCCAGATAAATTCTTACCGCAATTAATCCTAGATTGATTTTATCCCAGTCAAATGTCATCGGTGAATATTTGAGAAGCGACCCATGAGATTCTTGGATCTATTGGCAGTAAATTCGGTCGTCGGACTATCCGAATACGTGCCTACCCCGTACCACGTTCTTACCGATTTACAAGACATGGTTGGCTTCTAGCAAAGCACCGTGCCTACCCAATTCTCCAGAAATATTCTTTTAAGGAATACATAATTTTTATCAAGCGTAGTATACTATGTATTGAGTATTACGATCCAGTATCGGATGTCACATGCTAGGCCTGTGGCTGGAATTGTGTCTGCCCCGTAAGAAGCATATATCGGATCACTAGCAACTAGTCTCTTAAATCGGATAATCATGACCTTGTCATATTATCCCGATAGTTGCAACATATTAGAGTACCAGTTTTGTATCCATGCGTGATCATCATCTCCATATGACTGAAGTGACACTTCCATATTGACATCCCACCCAATACACTAAAATTCTCAATAAACCCAGAAGAGGCGTACATAGAAATTGTTAAAGTCCCGGATGAACAAAACCAAAGCGTATTGACTGTCATAAGTATTAGCGATGCAAGTCTCATGTTAAGACAAAATACACCTACCCTGATTCGAATTCCCATAGACACATAGTCATACTACCAATGGGATTCCGAGGGGTTTATCCAGAGCGAAGCTGTTTCCATACCATCAGCAAAAAAAACCTTTTATTACACTTGCATGAGTATCCAATACCCAAATATGTGAGAACTATGTCGTTACACTTCCATAACGCGCACAAGTGCAATACTAGCCTATTCCGCATTATCGATGTCCAGTCTCGATAATACTACGACTATGGATATTTAATGATTAAACCTTTCGTGGATTGATACTGTCTCATATCTTATTAATCCGGAACTAATCATAAGTACTTTTATCATTTGTATATATTCAAGTAATCTAATTACAAAATGATAAAATAGCAATATCATTTGTCACATAGTTAATTTGTAAAAAAAACCACAATGTCTTTTACAAATATTGATGCTATGGGTCATAATTGTCCAACAGTTAACACATAAGTCACTACTCAATACTAAAATGTTTAAGGTTGAGAAACCTAAAACTAAGCGGCAAAAGATTTCTCACGATGACACATATTAGTGACATCTTACACTTGGTCATATCAACCTTGACCGGATAGACATATTGTTAAAGAATGGAGCCTTAACCAGTTAAAGCTCAGAACTTTACTAGTCTGCGAATCTTGTTTAGAAGGAAAAATGACCAAGAGATCTTTTACTGGAAAAATGTATAAGAGCCAGTCAACCACTTGAGCTAATACATTCGGACATTTGCGGACCGATGAATGTAAGAGCTCGTGGTGGTTATGAATACTTCGTCACATTCATTGATGATTATTCTAGATATGGGTATGTTTACCTAATGCAGCACAAGTCAGATACTTTTGAAAAGTTCAAAGAGTATCGTGTTGAGGTTGAGAACCAGTTAGGTAAAATAATCAAATGTCTACGATCAGATCATGGAGGAGAATACCTTGATAGAGATTTTGAGGAATTCTTGGTTGAGCATGAGATAGTATCCCAGCTCACAGCACCTGGAACACCACAACAAAATGGTGTTGCAGAGAGGAGAAATCGGACCCTACTAGACATGATGAGATCTATGTTTAGTTATAGCTCACTATCTAGTTCGTTATGGGACATGTACTGCAAACTGCATTGCATATCCTTAATGTAGTTCCATCTAAGTCTGTTCTTATGACTCCCTTAAAGTTGTGGAATGATCGTAAAACTAGTTTACGATATTTCTGCATATGAGGGTGTCCAGCACATATGCTGAAGAATAAGACTACAAAGTTGGAGCCACGTTCTCAGGTGTGCCTATTTGTAGGCTATACTAAGGAGACTAGGGATGGATTCTTCTATAGTCATGATGATAACAAAGTGTTTGTATCGAAAAACGCTACATTTCTAGAAGAGGATTATATGAGGGAGTTTAAACCTAGAAGTAAAGTGTTACTCGAGGAGTTACTTGCTGGTTCGACCAGCACACCATTTTCAACGACAGTTGACAAATACATAGCACCTTCGACATCCGAGCGTCAGATGCAAGCTCATCAGAATGATCTACCACCTAGACATAGTGGGAGGATTGTACGACAACTTAATCATTTTCTTGGAGTTTGAGAGGCACAAGTTGTCGCATCCAGTGATGGTATAGATGATCCATTGACCTATCATAGTGCAATGGATGATTCTGACAAAGAGGAATGGCTCAAAGCCATGAACCTAGAGATGGAGTCCATGTGCTTTAACTCAGTCTAGGAACTTGTAGACCAACCTGATGGGGTGAATCCCATAGGTTGCAAGTGGATCTACAATTGGAATATGGGAGCAGATGGGAAGGTACAAACCTTCAAGGCTAGGATAGTGGCAAAGGTTATACCTAGAAAGACGGAGTTGACTATGAGGAAAGTTTCTCGCCAGTAGCCATGCTCAAATCAATCCGCACTCTTCTATCCATTGTCACATATTATGACTATGAAATTTGGAAAATGGATGTCAAGACTGAATTCTTGAATGGCAATCTTTATGAGAGTATCTATATGGTACAACCAGATGGGTTCATAGCCCAAATTCAAATGCAAAAAATTTGCAAGCTGCAAAGGTCCATTTATGGACTTAAGCAGACATCTGGATCTTGGAACATAAGATTTGATACCACGATCAAGTCTTATGATTTTGAGCAGAATGTTGATGAGCCTTGTGTGTACAAGTGCGTCATTGACGGGATGGTAGATTTTTCTTGTTTTATACGTCGATGATATTTTACTCATTGGGAATGATGTAAAGATATTATCGGACGTGAAAACCTGGCTAGCTAACCAATTCCAAATGAAAGATTTGGGAGAGGCCAGTTATGTTCTTGGGATTCAAATACTTCGGGATTGTAAGAAATAATTGTTAGCTATGTCTCAGACATCCTATATCGACAAGATCCTTGCCCAATTTGGGATGCAGAATTCCAAGGAAGACAATCTGCCTTATCAGCATGGAATTCATTTGTCAAAGGAACAGTCTAATAAGACACCTCAAGATGTTGAGGAAATGAGACATATCCCATATGCCTCAGCAGTTGGTAGTCTCATGTATGCTATGTTATTCCCAAGACCAGACATCTGTTTTGTAGTGGGAGTAGTCAGTAGGTTTCAGTCGAACCCGGGATTGGATCACTGGGTGGCTGTGAAACACATTCTCAAGTATCTTAAGAGAACGAGAGATTATATGCTTGTGTATTTCGGTGAGGATATGATCCTAAGAGGATATACAGACTTTGATTTTTAGATAGATGTCGATTCTAGGAAATCAACATCTGGATCAGTGTTTACCCTAGGTGGTGGGGCTATAGTATGGCTGAGTATAAAGAAATCTTGCATTGCTGACTCCACCATGGAGGCTGAATATGTAGCAGCTTGTGAAGTAGCCAAGGAAGCAGTCTGGCTCCGTAAATTCTTGGGAGATCTAGAAGTTGTTCCAGATATGGATAAACCACTCATACTTTATTGCTATAATAGTGGTGCGGTGGAAAATTCATAGAACCAAGAAGCCACAAGAGGGGAAAGCATAAATAGAGGAAACTCATAAGAACCTGGCAGATCCATTTACAAAGACCTTGTCGGCTAAAGTGTTTAAAGGTCACCTAGATGGTATAGGATTACGTAACATGTCCCATTTGCTCTAGTACAAGTGGGAGATTATTGGGATGTATGCCCTAGAGCTACATGAAATGTAAACGGTTTTATGTGTGTTTGAAATAAAATGATGCATTATTCATCTATCAAAGTGTTTGTTTAATATTCGCATATTATAAATTATCTTGAATACCCTAGATTACTTATGTACCTTCAGACTTAGTGTATGAGTGTCATACATAAAAGGATTTAAGTCTGAATACCCTAGATTACTTATTTAATTTGTACAACATCACCATGATCCGTACAAATAGTGACGCTATGGGTCATAACTGTCCAACAATCTTCCACTTGGCCTATAGCTAGTCACTCGAGTGTCCTACACCGAACTATGTACGGTTGGCTCAAATTACTGAGAAAAGACTTTCGTCAGCGAATTTGCATGATTATTATCTGATGTGATTTATTCGATCATCAGATCGCCATAATGTATGATCCGAACGAATCAGATGAATAGTCGAAGTATGTATCTGGATCGTTGATGAGACCATTAATTCTTTAGCCTGTGCTGAAGCCTAGCTTAGTTGCTAACAGAACTATATCTAATCTAATTAGATTTCTTATCGACCCAAATGGCTTCTATTGCTGCCTCAGCTGCATAAATAACCCGCATTTGTTGTTTATTCGGTAACAGTATCTTGCTTGGAAGATTTCCAGCTCACTGTACCACTATTCAAACTTTATAGTACCTTTATGCGACTTATAGTCGTCTTTATCGGTTAGGAAACTTGCAACAGTGATCCCAGTCACTTCAAGTTCTCTTTCTCTATAGTTTAAGACAGCATCCTTAGTTCTCTAAGATACTAAAGGATGTTCTTAACATCAATCCAGTGACTATCACTTGGATTGGCCCGATTGTGAATCTATATGCTCAAAGCGTATGAGACATCAGGTCGCGTACATTTTTCAATGTACGAGTACTCGGAGAGTATTAACAACTTAAATCTATTCCAGTAGATCTTTATTCCTTGAATAAAGGTTGTTTCTCCCAAGATTCTTCGGAGAATATTTACGAAAGCCAAGCTTTCACCGATTATTATTATGGGAATATCATTTCCAAGAAATGACATATTATCATTATTTTATAGGACATTTACTGTCAGTGCACTCCCAGTAACCTCCTTATATACACAAGAATCATTTCGTTTTCAATTAAATCATATACTATTATGATTACATCAAAATGATAATTCTAAGAACTCAATGCTTGCTTCAATCCAACCATGGATCGAATAACCTGCAAACCTTGTTTGCTTCTTTTGGTACGACAAAACCGACATGATGTTGTAAACATCCTCCAAAAGGTTTTCATAAAGGAAAGCGGTTTTGGCATTCAGCTGCCACATTTCATAAATGAAACATGCAGCATTAGCAAGCATTATCCAAATGGATTTTAGCATGGTAACATGTAAAAGGTTTCGTCATAATCGACACAATGTTGATAACGATACCTTTCCGCTAAAAACCTAGCTTTATACGTTGGTATGTTGCCTTCCGTGTATGTCTTCCTTGAAGACTTATATAGTACCAATAGACACAATGCCTTTCGGTACATCAACTAGTGTCCAAACATAGTTGATTTACATGGAATCCATTTAGGATATCATGACACTTTGCCATAATCGGGAGTCGATAACTTGTATCACTTCGTCATACGTAGTCAGTTCGTCTTCCTCAAAAGATTGACATCTTTACGTGGTGAGATCAGAAACCCATACCCCAGGTTGTTTTCTGACTCTCTTCGACTAACGCGGTTCTTGTGTATTCGAAGATTACTGGTTTAGTTTCATCCTTGATGAACTATTTGTGTTCCATTCAGGAATCGGTGCCTGGAACAGTATTACTCCGATTTTCATCGAGTTTTACTTTCCTCCCACTTACCACTGCATATAGGTATTCCTCTTAGGAAAACCGCATGGCGAGCAACAATTAAATTGTTCTCTTGTGAGTTGTATAAGTACTATACTTTAGTTTCCCTAGGATAACCAACAATTGGCGCATATCCAATTTGGATTTAGTTTGGTATCATCCAAACATATGCCCAGCATCCCAAATTATCAGGAATGAGAAACCCGGTTTCTTTCCTGTTCATATCAAATATGAATTCTGTCAAACAGATTTTTATGGAACCTTATTCTAAATAAGTTATGCACTGTTTATGCGTATCCGTTGAAGGAAATGGTAGCTCAGAGCGACTCATGATTAACCTTATCATGTCCAACAAAATTCGGTCTCTCAGTTCGGACACACCGTCAAATGACATGTTCTGGGAGGAGTCCTCATTGAAAGAATTCTATACTCTTTCAAGTATTTGAGAAAATTATTGCTTAAGTATTTTCATCATTGTCTAACCATGACGATTTAATACTTTAGCCGATCTGTTTGTCTATTTCGTGTCGAAACTCTAAAAGTTTCAGATTTGTGTTTCAAAAGAAACACATAACCATAACGCGATGCCACATCCGTAAAGGTCACGAAATATTCATATCCAGCTCTAGCCTAGCTAGACAAGGGCCCGCTTGCTTCACTATGAACTAGGGCTAACAGATCGGTGGCATTTGCACTTTTACCAAGTAAATAGTGTTTTAGGTACTTTGCCTAATAAACTATATTCGTAGACTTTATTTGAATAGAATCAAATTTTTCCTAGTACCCACTCTTCAAAAGTGTGGATATACGAGTCTTGTTTGATTGTGTCCCAGACAACAATGCCACATTTAAGTTTCAACTGATTAACTCAGTTTGAGCTATTTGTTTGTCATGTTATACGTTTGAGATTTATTTATATTCAAAATATAAATACTGTTATTCACATCTATTGTGTTTATCTCAATATCATCTTTATAAAATAAAACACTTTAGTGTTCTAAAATATAAAGGTATATGCGCAACGAATTATACCCTGATATAGAGATAATGTATCTAGTCAAACTAGTTACATTTTAACAGTTTCCTAATTTAAGTACATACCCGAGGGTAGTTCCTAAACTTAGGTATCTACGGTTAAAACAGCGACAGTTGTCCCGTTTCCGATTAACATAATAATCTCAACTTGAAATCAGCATCCTGCTCTCAGCAGATTCTGCACATCAGTACATATTTATGTACCACACTCAGTATCTAAAATACAATTTTAATACTAGCAGTGAACATGTTTATGACAAACATATTTGAAGTTAGAGCCTTGCTCGTTCTTCAATTCCTTCATGTCTGCATTGTCCAAACGGCAGTCACGCTTCCGTGATCCCGTTTGCTACAATTTAGGCAGACATTTTGGGATATGTCCTTTGTCTTCCCAGAAGATTATAATGATTTTGCATTTGCCCTTTTCCACATTCCAGAAGCCTTTGGCCAAGCCTTGGCCTTCTAGAATATCGAAGTAAGATGCGTCTTGCGCTTCTTGCCTTATTGCAAAATATGGCTTTGTCTCCTTGAGAATAGCCATTAACTCTCCAAGAGTTTACTATTGCAATTTAGTACTTCTAAGATCTAAGAATAGATCTATGAAGATCCTTCAATTTCATTATCATACTTTAAGGATCTAATCCTTAGTTCTGATTAAGAAATTAAGGAGTCTATTCGGCAAGCTTAATGGATTAAGTACTAAAGTTATCATCACATGACTATTCCAAATATCATGCTCCACTATTTTCTTAACTCGGGCTTAGGCCTAATATGTTATTTTATCAATTAAAGTAACTTATTAGTTTCCAGGATCATCCTGAAATTTATTCCCAATTTGAAAATTAAACCATTTAAATACATTTTCCCTAGGATTATGTTTTAAATCCTAATCTTTCAATTTTATCTTGATTCTAATAGTTTAACTATTTAATCAACGATTTTCGGTACTATTGATTATAATGATTACTATAGTCCAACTACATAATCAACTATAATTTAATAGATTAATTTTAATTATATTGATTACTATAATCCAATTATAAAATCAACTATAAATTGAATAGTTTCAATATAGTCCAACTGTTTTATTAAAACAACATTAAATATTAGTCCAACTAATAAATAACTTATTTAACGACGAAATAATTTGAAATGAGCGCATATGGCAAGTTACTAAACGAATATTGTAAATATAATACTTGCCTCCCACTATTTTTCGGTGAGCCTCTAACCCTATGTGGAGTACTCGGGAAACCTTGTTTCCTAGTGGGATAGGATCCCATTAAATATCACACAATCTTGACTTTGGCCAACAAATTGTATGATAATTAACTAGGTAGATCTCTAAGATCAATTGGATCTCATCCAATTCCTAGATCCAGTAGGGGGACATCCAAGTCCGAAATATATATCTTATATATGCCAATATATCCAATATATTGCATAACCTTTTTCCTCTGAATCAACTAAGCATTGGCTTTGGCACAACAAACTTAGTGATCCCAGTTAAACGTGACCCATTGACCTTGGAAAGCTTCGTAATCAATGTCAATGGACAAGAAGTGATCTTGACTTTGGCCAACAAATCACAACTTGGACAAGACACCGATGTGGAACAAAGCCTTCATGATTCAAACACATCCTCGACGGACAAAGGCCTTGACTTTGGCCAACAAACCAATGCCAGTCTTGGATCTTGAGTAAGAATCACTCAATGGAAGGAAAAACGCTTAATATTTTGTGAGGGTTTTTCGCGTGCAAATTGGCAACCAATTTTTTATCTTTGTTAAGGTCTCATCATCATACACCCTTAAACATGCATTCTAAACACATAATAAGGCTCGTAAATAAAATAATAATGATATGCAGATGGATACTTAACAAATTGATCCTAGATCAAATCTCTCTCTTTCCTCTCTCCCGCTAGCACAAGTATTGCTTCTACCCGTTACATAACACTTGTAAAGAAACCTCATTTACATTGAGGGGAATAGGTGAGAAGAGAAATACATAGAGTCAAAGAGGTAATAGGCTGGACACGTAGGTCCAATTAATAAATTCTAAATTTATTACAACAATTTCCAAAATTGCCCCACCCATCTAATATCCATCTGATATACATTATTCATACATCGCAACCATGTATTCACACAAGCATGTTATCAATCAATCTAATCCAATTAATTAATCTGAATATTAATGACCATCCAATGTTCAAACAACGATTTGATTTTGCGCAAGTCAAACTCGTTTTGCGAATAACTACTCAAAGTACGAATTCTTGAATTAAATTAAACTACAACATTAAATCCAATTTAATATGTATTTAATACTAATCCGCTATTTAATTCAAATTAAATACTACACTTTATTTGACGAACATTTACGACTTAAATTCGAAATTTAATCGTTACGAGTCTCAAAGCCCGATTAACATCCAATGTTAATTTAATTAAAGTCCAATGGGCTTTTAATTAATTTCTTAAGGCGTGGACTTTTGGTCAACTTGGGTCCAACCCAATAACCAAAGCCCAATCAAGGAATAACCCCATAAGCCTTGAAATCAATTTAGGCACATTAGGCCCAATTAAAATTTTAAAGGTCTATTAAGTCATAATTGGACTTTATGGATATGGTTTTGGGCCCAATTGGATCCAACCAATTTAGCCTAAACCAATCTTGGTACAACCAAGCCCAATTAGCCCATTTACAACTTTTAAAGCCCAAATCCAATTTAAGCCCAATTAATTAAACTACAAAAACTCCAAATTTCATATTTAATTAATCAAAGTGTATAACATAATTAATTACCCAAATCAATATTTCCAAAACACCAATTGGCTTAATTAATCATGCTCTTTAACATTAAAACATGTCCAACACATTTTAATCAAAAATCAAACCCATACATGTTTTTCAATTCTCGGCAATTGAGGCCATTTTATGTCCAATTTTAAATCCAATCCAATTGAATCCAATTCAACATTAAATCCTCATTCCCAATTGATTTCAAGTCATCGAATGAATCAAAAATCAAAAATTCCAAGACATTAGGGTAAGTTCATCATTCGGCCATTCCATGATTTTTGGGAAAAATTGTTCCAAACAATATTTCATGAAATTGATCCAATCAAACTTCAATTAAACTACATTTAAGCATACTCAATCATCCAATTTCATCAAATCATGCTCAAATACAATTTACCCAATTTTAACCCTAAATTCAAGTTTCATGCTTTTACTCGCTCTGATACCATTGTTGGGAAATCTCTAAGTCCCGAGGATTGAATATCAAGCAAGAAACAACATGTGAATACACGAAGAAGTTGCGGAATACTTACATCGATCGGTTGAGGCGATGTGGTGAAGAACAAAAATCATTTCTGCCCTCCTTGGTGGTCACGGCAGTCCACTGTTTTAGCTCTCCAAAAATCGGTCCAAGCTCCAAGCTTTTGATGATGGTGATTCCATGCTCATGAAGTTGGTTCCCTATCACCTTTGTATGTACTCTTTGGTGTGCTAGCACTTAGGAATTTTTTGCTACAAAAATTCTTTATCTTCTCCTTTCTTTTCTCGGTCAAACCAGTGAAGGAAAGAAGAAGAAAGTGGCCTCTGGCCGTGAGAGAGAGGGAGAAGAATTGGCTCCAAAAACCGTGAGCTATTAGAAAGAGAGAGAAAAAATTGCTTTATGTATTTGTTAATTGATTTTCCAAAAAACAATTAAACATTTACCATTTTTCAATTTCAAAAAGTCAAAGGCAATAAAGCCTCAACCACTCACATCACTATTTACATCAATCAATCAATCAAGTGACAAGTTGTCACATCACTCAAAGTGACTAATGATTTGACGCTTGATGCGACTAGTGATTTGATGCTTGATGTGACTTGTGAGCCGCACTTAAGTTCGCAATGCGAGTGCGCTCGCAAACACTCCCGGGCTCGGGTTTGCTAATTCCAAATTAACGAATTTTTCATTGCGATGTAATTAATTAATTATGCCTAGCAAAATCACTATTCACGTGGCTAACGAATTAATTCTAAATCAATTCGTTTGCCCGAATTAAAATCTAATTCAATTCCGCATCGAAATCCAATTTCGTATAATATATCGAATATATTATTTTATCGATTAATTCCAAATTAATCGTAATCTCTCTTTAATTAATTTTTTATCCCAGATAAAATATCGCTGTAATTAATCCCAGATTAATTTTCTCTCTCAACTAATTAATCCCAGATTAATAAAAGTGCGAGTCATACGTCATTGGTGAATCTTCGGGAAGCGACCCATGAGATCCCCGGATATATTGACGGTAAATCTGGTCGTCAGACTATCCGAACAAGTAAGTACCTAGTACTACGTTTGTAGCGATTTACAATACAAGGTTGGCTTCTAGCAAAGCGCCATGCCTACACAATTCTCCAGAAATATCCTTACATGAATATGTGATCTATATCAGGCGTAGTATACGAAGTATTGCGTATCTCGATCCAGCATCGGATGTCACGTGCAAGGCCTGGGGCTGGAATTGTGTCTGCCCCGTACGAAGTACATATCGGATCTCTGGTAACTAGTCTCTATATCGGATAATCATGACCTAGACATATTATCCCGATGACTGCAGTGCATAAGAGCACCAGTACCGTATCATGCGTGATCATCATCTCCACTATGACTGGAGTGATACTTCCATCTCGACATCACACCCAACACACTACGATTCTCAATATACCCAGCAGAGGCTTACACAGAACCTATTAAAGCCCTGGACGACAAAAACCAAAGTATATTGATTGTTGCAAGTATTAGCGGTGCAAGTCTCGGGTTAAGACCAAATACACCTACCCTGATTTCAGACTTCCATAGACACATAGTCATACTACCAACGGAATTCCGAGAGGGTCTATCCAGAGCGAAGCTGTTTCCCGTACCATCGGTAAACATAACCTCCTATTACACTTGCATGAGTATCATATACCCAATATATGAGAACTATACCGTTATGCCCTCACAACGCGTACAAGTGTAATACTAGTCTTTTACGCATTATCGATGTCCAATCTCGATAATACTCTAACTAGGGATATTTAATGATTAATCCTTCATGGACTGATATTGTCTTATATCATCTCAATCCAGGAACTAATCATATGGACCTTTCATCATTTATATATCTTGGTGATCTAATCACAAATGATAAAAGAGCAATTTCCTTTGTCACATAGTTAATTTGTACAACATCACCATGATCTGTACAAATACTGACGCTATGGGTCATAACTGTCCAACATATCTATAGATGTAGTCCATTCTATATTTGAATGACGACCTTGATCCCGGATCGTCCATATAGAGACATGAGAATTGAGCCACCTTGTATGATGTGATCATATAGGACTGGACCCAAATGGAAATGACATTATTTTAATATCCTTAAACAAAGAAAGTCATTTTGATCTACTAGATGGTCATATATGGATTGATCTTCATCCTGAGTGTACTACGAACTCCAGCATGGTAGAATATGTCCTTTGATTTACAAAGGTAAGGTTAGTGTAGCAGTCCCGACCAATAGCTACGTACTTTTAGGGCATTGTCTGTTGTGTAGCTGGGAACGTTTTACATAGATATGGAGTTCACTCCTTCTTGTGAGAAGTAGAGGAGTATCTTTCTTAACGGTTGATTCGGTACTTGAACGGTTAGAGCACTCGAGTCTTTCTATTACGAATAGAAATATTAAAATTCATAATGGTTATGAATAAATCGTTCATTATAGAATTAATTATACTTAAGGTAAAAATAATTTGAGGGGTATAACAGACATTATGACCCGGCTCTAATTACGAGATACTCATGAAAGGTTAATCTATATGTCATGACTATATTGATGGACACCGACTTGGTTCGGCTTAATATATCATATGCGGAAACGAGAGTGCAACTTCGGGTTTTTAGTGGAATAACCCGGAGTTAATAATTCAGAATATTTAATTAAGAGCTTAATTAATATTTCGAGATTATTGGAGCTCGGAACCATAGGTTCATTTGGTCCCCGTACTAGCTCGATATACTATAGCAGATTTAATATAATTGGATAGTTCGATTATATACTCTCAAAGGTATAAATATTATTAATATGATTAATAATATTATCTTGTCACACTAGAAAATTTATATTAAAAGTTAATATATGGCTTTATTAAATATATGATATTTAAACACATGTTATTTAATTATATTAGATATAATTAAATGAAAGGTTAAGTTAGTAATTTCTAAATTTTGGGTTTTGGAAATCCTTAGATTTAATTTGGAAGTTACAAATTGTTTAATGAAATTTAACATTTTATTTTGCAACATATCTTTAATTATGGTAATTAAATTTGGTGTTGCAAAATTAATTAAAAATACATGTGTTGGCCGAATTTGATTATGGTGGAAGGGGATATGGTTTTGTTTTATTTTGGAAAATTAAACCTTAAGTATAAAAAGGATAATATGATTTTTCTTTTGACTAAGCCATTCATTCTAACCCTAGCCTCCATCTTCTTCTTCTCCAAATCCTTTCAATTGTTGAAAAAAAAGAAAAAATAACATAAGAAAAACAAATATAAAAAGAACAATATTGTTGTGTGACTTTATCTCTAAATCGTTTAGGCATTGATTTTGTGAGTCTTGCCCACACAAGTTTCCGTTAGTAATGAGATATAGTTCGGAAGATTTTGTGGTGTCGCACAAATCATCCTATTCATCTATTTCTTATTGTACACGGCAGTGAGCATTGTTTTTACTCATTGCCGCCCCGTTCTTGGTGAAACGGAACTCGATTTGGATTCGTTTTAATCCAGAAATTTTTGGGGAACATTTTGTGATGTTTTGGGGCTGTGTTGGGGCTGTTTTCAAGTGAAAAATCAAAACCAAAACACAGCCGCTATCCACGCATTTCAGGGGCTGATTCTGCAGTGCGTTGGGCACGAATTGAGTCCAAAACAATCAAGTTTTTATCCAGTAGTTCGGGGCTTGTAGGAGCGAAGCGGGATTTGCCCCTATGCCTATGATGTTTGGTGACCACGACACTGTTGGGCTCGCAGCCCGTAGAGAGTACGAAGTAGCCCACGGGGGACTAAATCGGAGAATAAAGGAGTCGCCATCCAGTGTGAACTGGGAAAAGATTTAAGGCCGCACTCACCCCTCGCAAGGGAAGACCTCAAACCGTTGGGTTCGGAATGGTCCCTTACTTATGCCAGTATAATGGACAGGTTCACACAATGGTATAGCCAAGTCTTATGTTGTTCATGCAAAGTATTTCAAATAAACATAAATTTGCACACCCATAAACATTAATAGAAATAATAAAAGCATATTAAATTATGACGTACGAGATGCATTAACGAAAATCAATTAAAAGTGAGAAAAGCATTAATAAATAAATAGTAAACGAACAGGGGGTTAATCATGCATATATGAGTAGTTCCTGAGTGGTACGTGGAGTTGTATCCCAACTACAGACCACACTACCGTCCATTCGGATTTGGCAACGAAATTTACGTATGGGTTTCCATCTGATACACCACAAGGGATAATAACACATAACCATCAATGCAATGTAAACGGACATAAAAAAAAGGGCGAAATAATAAAGTAACAATAAAAATAAATAGACAAAAAGCTAAATAGCAAAACAAATATGAAATAATAAAATAACGATGAAAGTGAATAAATAAATGTGACCAGAAATTTAGCCATCTTTAATGTAGGACTTCGCATACCCGGCTGGACGTATTTCACGTCCCCCCAGGCATGCAGCGTCCGGAACTATAAAATAAATATGGTAAAAGGTGCCCTCAGGTCTTACCTTTTTGCTCATTGTTCCACTATTTCTGCTCGCTCTTTCACTATTTTTGGGCTGTTGTTTTTGCTATTTTTGGACTGCTATTTTGGCTGTCTTTGGGTTGCTATTTTTTCTGTTTTTGGGCTGCTGTTTTGGTTGTTTTTGGACTATTTTTTGTTGTATTTGCTTGCTATTTTTCGGTGGTTTTGGCACTATTTTTGGGTTGTTTTTTCGCCTATTTTTCCGTGATTTTGGGGCTGTTTCTTTCGGTCTTTTTCTGGTTTCGGTGGTGGGTGTTTGTGTTTCTATTTTCGAATTTCTTTTTTGGTTTTGGTTTTTTTGGTTTCTTGTTAGGTGATTTTCTGTTTGTTGGTTTCGGTCTTGGGGGTTGGCTTGTGGTTTTGTTTTTTCGGTGATACTGATTTTTTTGTGGGGTTTTTCTCACTTTTGGATGGTTTCTATTTCGGTCTGTTGTTGTTTGTTCTCCTGAGATTGTTGATTTGGTTTGTTGTTTCGGTTGTTCTAGGGTTTTTTTGGTTTTGTGTCAAGTTTCCATCTAAAGAAAGAAGATGAGAGAGTCTTAGGGTTGTTAGTGCCGTCCAAGGTCTCCAAGGGTTTTTTGTTGGTGATGGTTCACGCCCAAGCCTCCTCCACTTTGATGATTTGGGCTCTCTTTTATAATGATTTGGAGGGTTCTCAAAACAAGGAAACAAATCATGTTGATTAGGGGAATTTATTTTGGGAAATAATCTCATAAATTTGGTGAGGAGGATATCTCAAATCTCATTATTTGGAAAGGATGGGATTTCAAATCTTGTTAAATTGGAAAGTGATTTGAGGGGATTTTACCATGTGGAATGCATGGGATTTTATTTATTTGGGAAGATTTGGGCGTACATGGTGGATTATATGGGCCTTGGCCGTGTGGATGGATTGCATGGGGTCTTGGGCCGATTGTGTGGGTTGCAGGGTAATGGGCCGGTTGTATGTGTTTGGGGTTTGTCTGAGGCTAGGGTTTGAAATAGCGGCTGAGTGAATCCGAGGCTGGCTAGTGAGTCTGAATCCGATTAGGTGCTAATTTTGGAGTTTTTCCTTCCTTTCGGCATTTGTTTTTCGCAATTTCCGTAACTTTTCAGGTAGTGCCTTCAAACGAGGCTCATAATTAGGCTCATGTAAAAATGCAGTGTCTACAGTTGCCCCCACTTTGAGGGGGTTTGTGTAGTGTGTGACAGTGACAACACTATCAAAGTCATTAATGCATTTTTACTTACCTGGTTCGTCGGCCGTTGCCAGACTTACCTGTTGTTTCGCTGGTTTTGCGAGATGCTTCAATTTCTGGGATTCATTCCCGAACTGAGTTGATTTGATGGTGAGGTGCTTCAACCCCTGAGATTCATCCCTGCGAGATGCTTCGATCTCTAGCATTTATTCCCGAACTGAGTTGAGTTGATGGCGAGGTGCTTCGACCCCTGAGCTTTATTCCCGAACCATGTTGGGTGTAAAATGCTTCGATCTCTGGGCTTTATTCCCAAACTGTGATGAGTTGATGGCGAGGTTCTTCGACCCCTGGGCTTCATTCTTGAACCATGCTAGGTGTGAGATGCTTCGATCTATGGGCTTTATCCCCAAACTGTGCTGAGTTGATGGTGAGGTGATTCGACCCATGGGCTTTATTCTGTACCATGTTGTGTGAGATGCTTCGATCTCTGGGCTTTATTCCCGAATTATGCTGAGTTGATAGCGGGGTGCTTCGACCCCTGGGCTTTATTCCTAAACCATGCTGGGTGTGAGATGCTTTGATCTCTGGGCTTTATTCCCGAACTGTGCTGAGTTGATGGCAAGGTACTTCGACCACTGGGCTTTATTCCCGAACCATGCTGGGTGTGAGATGTTTCGATCTCTGGGCTTTATTCCCGAACTGACGGTGAGGTTCTTCGACCTCTGGTCTTCATTCCTGAACCGTGCTGGGTGTGAGATGCTTCGATCTCTGAGGCTTTATTCCCGAACTGTGCTGAGTTGATAGAGAGGTACTTCGTGTTTTGATTCCATGCTCATGAATAGGTTTCCCTATCACCTTTGGATGACTCTTCATGTGCTAGCATTGGAAAATTTGCCACAAATTTTCCATTCCCGCTTTGTTATTTACGGCCATGCCAAGAAAGAAAGAAAATGGCCCTTGGCCGATTGTGTGAGAGAGAGAGAGGAGAGTGTGTGTTGTGTATTTGGTTTTCAAAAAACCTAAACCAAAAAATCCAAAGTCAAAAGTCTTTTAGGTATTTGCTTTCCAAAAGCAAATTGGAGGGAAAAGAGTAATAATTACTCTCAACCACTTCCATCACCAAAAAGGTCACAACCATCACATCACACAAAGTGATGTGACTTTATATCACTAAAATGACGGAATATTTGATGCTTGATGTGACTTGTGGGCCGCACTTGAATTCGAAATGCGAGTAGGCCCGCAAACACACCCGGGCTCGGGTTCGTTAATTCCGAATTAACGAATTTTTCGTTGCGACATAATTAAATTAAATTTAATTAAATAAATATGCCTAGCAAAATTACTATTCATGTCGCTAGCGAATTAATTCTAAATTAACTCGTTTGCGCGAATTAAAATCCAATTTTAATTCTGCGTCAAAATCTAATTTCGTATAATATATCGAATATATTATTTTATCGATTAATTCCAAATTAATCGTTCTCTTTCTCTTAAAAAATTTATTATCCCAGATAAAATATATCCGTAATTAATCCCAGATTAATTTTCTCTCTCTTATAATTAATCCCAGATTAATAAAGTGCAAGTCATACGTCATCAGTGAATCTTCGGGAAGCGACCCATGAGATCCCCAGATATGTTGGCAGTAAATCCGGTCGTTGGACTATCCGAACACGTATGTACCTAGTACTACGTTTTTACCAATTTACAAGACATGGTTGGCTTCTAGCAAAGCACCGTGCCTACCCAATTCTCCAGAAATATTCTTAAAGGAATATGTAATCTATATCAGGCGTAGTATACGTAGTATTACGTATTTCGATCCAGCATCGGATGTCACGTGCTAGGCCTGGGGCTGGAATTGTGTCTGCCCCGTACGAAGCACATATCGGATCTCTGGTAACTAGTCTCTATAATCGGATAAACATGACCTAGTCATAATATCTTGATAACTGCAGCATAAAAGAGCACAAGTTCCGTATCCTACGTGATCATCATCTCCACTATGACTGGAGTGATACTTCCGTCTTGATATCACACCCAATACACTACGATTCTCAATATACCCAGAAGAGGCGTACACATAACCTGTTAAAGTCCTGGACGACCAAAACCAAAGTATATTGATTGTCGCAAGTATTAGCGGTGCAAGTCTCAAGTTAAGACCAAATACACCTACCCTGATTCGGACTTCCCTAGACACATAGTCATACTACCAATGGAATTACGAGGGGTCTATCCAGAGCGAAGCTGTTCCGTACCATCGGTAAACACAACCTCCTATTACACTTGCATGAGTATCCTATACCCAAATATATGAGAAATATGTCGTTATGCTCCCACAACGCGCACAAGTGTAATACTAGTCTTTTACGCATTATCGATGTCCAATCTCGATAATACTCCGACTAGGGATATTTAATGATTAAACCTTCGTGGATTGATATTGTCTCATATCACCTGATGCGATTTATTCGATCATCACATCGCCACGATGTATGATCCGAACAAATCAGATGAATATTGAAGTATATATTTGGATCGTTGATGAGACCATTAATTCTTTAGCCTGTGTTGTAGCCTAGCTCAGCTGCTAACAGAACTACTCCTAATCTAATTAGGATTATTATCGATCCAAAAGGCTTATATTGCTGCCTCAGCTGCAGCAATATTCCGCTTTTATTGTTTATTCGGCAACAATATCTTTGCTTGGAAGATTTCCAGCTCACTGTTCCGTTATTCAAACTGTATAGTACCTTTGTTACGACTTATAGTCGTTTTATCAGTTTGGAAACTTGCAGCAGTGATCCCAGTCACTTCAAGTTCTCATTCTCCATAGTATAGAAAGGTATCCTTGGATCATCTAAGATACTTAAGGATGTTCTTAACATCAATCCAGTGACTATGACTTGGATTGGCCCGATTGTGACTCTATATGCTCAAAGCATATGAGACACCAGGTCGCGTACATTTTTCAAAGTATGAGTTCTCGAAGAGCACCAACAACTTTTAGATCTATCCCAGTAGACCTTTATTCATAAAGGTCGTTTCTCCCAAGAATTCTATGGAGAATTTTTCATGAAAGCCAAGCTTTCACCTACTGTATTATGGGAATATCATTTCCCAGAAATGATATATCATCATTATTTAGGACATTCACTGTCAGTGCGCTCCCACTAACCTTATTATATACACAAGAATCATTTTCGTTTTGAATTAAATCATATACCATTATGATTACATCAAAACGATTATTCCAAGAACGTTATGCTTGCTTCAATCCATAAATGGATCGAATTAACTCGCAAACCTTGTTTGCTTGTTTTGGTACGACAAAACCGTCAGAATGTTATAAACATCCTCCAAAAGGTTTCCGTTTAAGGAAATTGATTTTGACATTCAGCTGCCATATTTCATAAATGAAACATGCAGCATCAACAAGCATTATCCAAATGGATTTGACCTTGGCAACTAGTAAAAGGTTTCATCGTAATCGACACAATGTTGATAACGATACCTTTTCGCTACAAGCCTAGCTTAGTACGTTGGTATGTTGCCTTCCTTGTATGTCTTCCTTGAAGACTTATATAGTACCAAAAGGCACAATGCCTTCTGGTACATCAATGATGAGTGGTATTTATATCACTTATTCCCACTCATTTGACCTAATATTTTGTATAGTTTCTTGAGTTTTGTGAACGTTTTGATGTATTTTGTGTTATTTTGTAGATAAAATAAAGTTTGGAAAGCATTAGAGGCAATTTGGGGTAAAAACAGACAAAAATGCGTCAACAGGGATATTTTGGTCTTAAGCGCGTCGCGACGCCAAGAGTTCAGCGTCGCGACGTCTAAAATGCGCCGAACAGTGCTAACGTGCGCCGGGTCCACAAATCAGAATCTGAGAAAAGTTTGACTTTGCTAAAATACGCCGTGCCACGTGTCACCATCACAGCCTAACGTGCGCCGTGCCACGTGTCAGCATCCTACGGTGCAGACAGTCATCATCGCCTCGTGTCGCCACGTCGTCGCCAAGTCACCGCCATGTCATCAGCCACGTCAGCAAGTCAACAAGTCAAATTGCCACGTGTCGTGCCACATCATCATCAGCCAATCAGGAAGTGACACGTGTCGCAATTCTATGGTGCCGACAGTCTCTTTCCCACGTGTCGCCACGTCGTCGCCACGTCAGCGCACGTCAGCATCAATAATTGAGTATCCTATCCTTATTTGACACGTGGCGGATAAGAATCTCAGCAACCAATCAGAAGCCACCACGTGTCACAATAATTGAACCCCAACCACTCTGCCACGTGTCACCTTATCATTTTATCCAGAATCTTCAAACCAGCGAACCAGAGCGTGCCACGTCGACAAATCCGGCGTCGCGACGCTGAGGACCTGGCGTCGCGACGCTGGATCTTACCGAGGCCTATAAATTGAGCTCGAGATTTCAGAATTCATTGCACCTTTCTCTCTCTTCAATTCCTTCTAAAGAGAGAGTTTCTCTCTCTAGATTCTTTAGTTTTTTTAGTTTTTTTTATTTTTAGTTTTAGTTTTGTAAATAATTTTAATTACGTTTTGTTATAATAGTAATTTAATTTTTACTTTTTACTTTTTACAGTTTTTACTATTTACCATGAGGAGGTAACTTCTCCAGCTAGGGTGAAAGGTAATCTTTTACTGTTACTATTTAGATAAATCTCCCTTAAAAATAATATATTCACTATTTAAAATATTGACTTAAAAAGGATACCGCCAGATTGGTCGGTTGGTAATTCATTTTAATCTGGTTTAAACCTGACTAATAAAGGATACCGCCAGATTGGTCGGTTGGCAATTTAATTTTGGTTCCGCCTTTATGGCTGGTTGGACTTAATTTGACTTAATCAGGATACCGCCTATATGGTCGGTTGGTATTATTATCACAAGTTTATATATTATTTTATAGGAGATATCTAAATTAGTAGTAGTAAAAGTAATTCCTTTTACCTTAGCATTTTATTTTATTTTACTTTTCAGTTTTACTTTATGTCTTTTACTTTTCAGTATTTTTACTTTATGTCTTTTACTTTTAAGTTGTTACTAGCCCTAGTTATGTGTTAGTTATCTGGGGTTGTGATGAATTCTAATATCACCGGTTTATAAGGGGTTATTTTATAGTTTGGGTAATTTAAAGGTTTACTTATTAAGTCTTAAGCTTAATGCTTCATGTTGTCTGATCACCAATAAGATTGATGTGGTAAATCTAAAATGAACTAGACATAGGGATTTTAGGTTTCAGCCTTAGACTTAATAGCCCACGATCTTCTTGAGGATAGATAACCCTTTAATAGATTTCCTTACAGGATAGGAATATACCTGTCGGGGGGGGGGGTAGCCATAATTGGAACTTAAACTTAATGAATCCAGATAATTTGGTTGACATAGACATATGGTTCAATTGGGTTAAACTGGGTATTTGCGTCTGACCATCGACAGAGGCTTTTGCATAATTTAGTGTTCCAGGTTAGTAAACTGATTTATTACACAAACTTAAAATAACCACTTCATCTTTTAAATGATATTAGAATGATTCACGACCCTAGATCTTTGTGTTTTTTTTGTTATTTTCCTTAGTATTTTCTTTTGTCTTTTATTTATTATTTTATTTTGTAAAACCACATTCAACCAATAAAACAATCATTCTCTTCACCCTCAATTAGATATTTGTAAATAAATAGATTCAATAATTAATAACAACAGTAGGAATTAAGTCCTCGTGGGATCGATATTTTTATACTACTTGAACGATACGTGCGCTTGCGTTATACGTGTGTGTTTACGCCGGTCAATCAACTAGTATCCAAACTTGGTTGATTTACATGGAATCCATTTCGGTCATCATGGCACTTTGCCATAATAGGGAGTCGATACCTTGTATCACTTGTTGGACAATTATGACATATAGCGTCACTATTTGTACATATCATGGTGTTGTCGTACAAATTAACTATGTGACAAAGGAAATTGCTCTCTTATCATTTGTGATTAGATCACCTAGATATATAAATGATAGGAGGTCCCTATGATTAGTTCCTGGATTGAGATGATATGAGACAATATCAGTCCTCGAAGGATTAATCATTAAATATCCCTAGTCGTCGTAGTATTATCGAGACTGGACATCGATAATGCGGAATAGACTAGTATTACACTTGTGCGTGTTATGTGAGATCATAACGGCATAATTCTCATATATTTGGGTATAGGATACTCATGCAAGTGTAATAGGAGGTTGTGTTTTACCGATGGTACGGAAAAAAGCTTCGCTCTGGATAGACCCTCGGAATTCCATTGGTAGTATGACTATGTATCTATGGAAGTCCGAAATCAGGGTAGGTGTATTTGGTCTTAACCTGAGACTTGCACCGCTAATACTTGCGACAATCGGTATGCTTTATTTTTGGTTGTCCAAGGCTTTAACCGGTTCTGTGTACGTCTCTGCTAGGTATATTGAGAATCGTAGTGTATTGGTTGTGATGTCAAGACGGAAGTATCACTCCAGTCATAATGGAGATGATGTCACGTAGGATACGGTACTAGTGCTCTTAAGTACTGCAGCTCATCGGGATATTATGACTAGGTCATGTATATCCGATAATAGAGACTAGTTATCAGACTTCCGACATGTACTTCGTACGGGGCAGACACAGTTCCAGCCCCAGGCCTAGCATGTGACATTCGATACTGGATCGCAATACGCAATACTACGTATACTACGCCTGACATAGATTATATATTCCAGTAAGAATATTTCTGGAGAATTGGGTAAGCACGGTGCTTTGCTAGAAGCCAACCGTGTCTTGTAAATCGGTAAGCACGTGGTACGAGGTACGCACGTATTCGGATAATCCGATGACCGTATTTACTACCAACATATCCAGGGATCTCTTGGGTCGCTTCCCAAAGATTCACCGATGACAGTTGATTTAATTAGAATTAATCTGGGATTAATTAAGAGAGATAATTAATCTGGGATTAATTAAGAGAGAGAAAATTAATCTGGGATTAATTGAGGTATTATTTAATCTGAGATTAAGTGTTTCGGAAGAGAGAGAACGAGATTAATTTGGAATTAATCGGTAAAATAATTTAATAGTTAAATTTGATTTTTCTATTTAATTTATTCGTATGGGCTAAAATTAATATATTGGATATATTAATATGAATTGGATTTCATTACGGAATTAAAGTCGGACTTTAATACGAACGAACGAATTAATTTAGAATTAATTCATAAACGACATTCGTAATATATTTGCGAGGCATCGTTTTTTAATTAAATTAGATTTAATTATTTAGCGACGAAAGTTCGTTTAATCGGATTAAACGGATGAGCCGCGGCAAATGTTCGTAGAGACATTTGAATTTTGAATTCAAATGTGGGGCCCACTTCACATGTGGTAGTTGGGAGGGTAGTTGGTATTTATGCCAAGCCACCCACCATTCAACTACCTTGGAATGGTTTTGGTGAAACCATTTACCCAACTACCTTGTTTAGGTAAAAGGGTAAATTGGTTTTACCTAAAACTCTTATCTCTCTCTTTACTTGTGTATGCATCACACAAAACACACTTGGAACAAAAAGGAAACCCTAGAACTCTCTCAACTTGGGCGTGAATGGCATCCTCTCTACACTTTGATTTTGTTGCAATTTCAAAGGAGCTAGCACTTCACAAATCAACAAAGGTGATAGGGAAACAACTTCAAAAGCTTGGAATCAACAAAGGAAGGATCTTGGAGATCTTCAACTCAAAGCTTGGAATCAACAAAGGAAGCATCTTGGATTTTGGATCTTCTTCTCAAAATTTTAAAAGCTCAAATCCATTCAATGTAAGTAATTCCGCAACTTATTTTGAATTTATGAACATGTTTTCATGCTTATTAGATCCTTGGCATGTTCTAGGAACACTAACAATGGTATCAGAGCCAATTTTAAGCATGAAAATTTTAGGGTTCATGAGACTAAAATTTGGGGCTTTTGTGTTTTGAGCATGATTTTTTCAAATTGATGCTTTGATCATGCTTAGAATATGATAACTTAGATTTATGCATGATTAGATTTGAAACAAATCAAAAGAATCAAAAGTTAAAAAATTCTTAGCTTGGCCGAATTCTACTGGGTAGTGCACTGCAGTTTTTTGTTTTTTGTAACATGAAATAATGTGTTTTAATGCATGTTTAAATGTTGATTGTTGGTTTGATTGGATTAGAATCAAAGTCAATAATGTTTATGTTATAATCAAAGAGCATGTTGAGCATGAAATGATGAATTTAGGATTCAATTTGTGTTGAGCATGAAATGATGTTTTTTTGGCTTCAATTTGTGTTGAGCATGAATTGATGGATTAAGCATGATTAATTAAGTTAATTGGTATTTTGGAAATATTGAGTTTAATTAATTAATCATTGCTAATACACTTTAATTAAAATAATTGTGATATTTAGAATATTATAATTATGTTAATAAGCCTTTAATTATGTATTGGGCTAAAAGTGTGTATTTGGGCTTAATGGGCTTGGTTTGACTAAGTTTGGTTTTGGACTTTTGGATTGGATCAAATTGGGCCCAAAACCAATTCCATAAAGTCCAAATACATCCTTGGCCCTTTAAAGAATTTAATTGGGCCTAATGGGCCTAAATTAATTTGGAGGCAATAGGGTGATTCCTATTGGGCCTTGGCATTTTGGGTTTGATCCATTATGGCCAAAGCCCATGCCTTAAGAATTAATTAAAAGCCCTTTGGACTTTAATTGAAATGACATTGGATGTTATTGGGCCTTTAGGACAAAAATATTACTCTCTTATCAACTGCACTTATGATTGTTGTGGGCAAAAATGAGTTGATTAATATTTTGTTGGCTGTGTATATGGAGAATGGTAAAAACAATCGGAGAATTTACTTATTCGGTAATTTAGAATGAAACAAAACAACTAGTAACTTGGAGTAGAAGTTTCACCTGATTAGTCACTAACATCTTTATTCTCTTTTCGCTTGTCTTTTTGCTTTGTGTGCATTAGTTTTAACTAACTTTTTACTTTTGTAAAATGTTTGTGGGTATCATTGCTGTAAGCCCTCACGAGACTACAACTCGTCCACTAGGGACACCTAGGGGTTTAAAGGCTTGTTGCATACGCTAAATGCAATCGTGATCCCTACGAAAGTGGCTTAGTTAATTTTATTTTCATGTTATTTTATTTTATGTTTTGCTCGAGGACTAGCAAAATGTTAGGTTTGGGGGTGTGATGAGTGGTATTTATATCACTTATTCCCACTCATTTGACCTAATATTTTGTATAGTTTCTTGAGTTTTGTGAACGTTTTGATGTATTTTGTGTTATTTTGTAGATAAAATAAAGTTTGGAAAGCATTGGAGGCAATTTGGGGCAAAAACGGACAAAAATGCGTCAACAGGGATATTTTGGTCTTAAGCGCGTCGCGACGTCTAAAATGCGCCGAACAGTGCTAACGTGCGCCGGGTCAACAAATCAGAATCTGAGAAAAGTTTGACTTTGCTAAAATGCGCCGTGCCACGTGTCACCATCACAGCCGATCTGCTAACGTGCGCTGTGCCACGTGTCAGCATCCTACGGTGCCGACAGTCATCATCGCCTCGTGTCGCCACGTCGTCGCCAAGTCACCGCCATGTCATCAGCCACGTCAGCAAGTCAACAAGTCAAATTGCCACGTGGCGTGCCACATCATCATCAGCCAATCAGGAAGTGACACGTGTCGCAATTCTATGGTGCCGACAGTCTCTTTCCCACGCGTCGCCACGTCAGCACACGTCAGCATCAATAATTGAGTATCCTATCCATATCTGACACGTGGCGGATAAGAATCTCAGCGACCAATCAGAAGCCGCCACGTGTCACAATAATTGAACCCCAACCACTCTGCCACGTGTCACCTTATCATCTTATCCATAATCTTCAAACCAGCGAACCAGAGCGTGCCACGTCGACAAATCCGGCGTCGCGACGTTGAGGACCTGGCGTCGCGACGCTGGATCCTACCGAGGCCTATAAATTGAGCTCGAGATTTCAGAATTCATTGCACCTTTCTCTCTCTTCAATTCCTTCTAAAGAGAGAGTTTCTCTCTCTAGATTCTTTAGTTTTTTTAGTTTTTTTTTTATTTTTAGTTTTTAGTTTTGTAAATAATTTTAATTACGTTTTGTAATAATAGTAATTTAATTTTTACTTTTTACTTTTTACAGTTTTTACTATTTACCATGAGGAGGTAACTTCTCCAGCTAGGGTGAAAGGTAATTCTTTTACTGTTACTATTTAGATAAATCTCCCTTAAAAATAATATATTCACTATTTAAAATATTGACTTAAAAAGGATACCGCCAGATTGGTCGGTTGGTAATTCATTTTAATCTGGTTTAAACCTGACTAATAAAGGATACCGCCAGATTGGTCGGTTGGCTGGTTGGACTTAATTTGACTTAATCAGGATACCGCCTATATGGTCGGTTGGTATTATTATCACAAGTTTATATATTATTTTATGGGAGATATCTATAGTAGTAGTAAAAGTAATTCCTTTTACCTTAGCATTTTATTTTATTTTACTTTTCAGTTTTACTTTATGTCTTTTACTTTTCAGTATTTTTACTTTATGTCTTTTACTTTTAAGTTGTTACTAGCCCTAGTTATGTGTTAGTTATCTGGGGTTGTGATGAATTCTAATATCACCGGTTTATAAGGGGTTATTTTATAGTTTGGGTAATTTAAAGGTTTACTTATTAAGTCTTAAGCTTAATGCTTCTTGTTGTCTGATCACCAATAAGATTGATGTGGTAAATCTAAAATGAACTAGATATAGGGATTTTAGGTTTCAGCCTTAGACTTAATATCCCACGATCTTCCTTGAGGATAGATAACCCTTTAATAGATTTCCTTACAGGATAGGAATATACCTGTCGGGCGGGGGTAGCCATAATTGGAACTTAAACTTAATGAATCCAGATAATTTGGTTGACATAGACATATGGTTCAATTGGGTTAAACTGGGTATTTGCGTCTGACAATCGACAGAGGCTTTTGCATAATTTAGTGTTCCAGGTTAGTAAACTGATTTATTACACAAACTTAAAATAACCACTTCATCTTTTAAATGATATTAGAATGATTCACGACCCTAGATCTTTGTGTTTTTTTTGTTATTTTCCTTAGTATTTTCTTTTGTCTTTTTATTTATTTATTTTGTAAAACCACATTCAACCAATCAAACAATCATTCTCTTCACCCTTAATTAGATATTTGTAAATAAATAGATTCAATAATTAATAACAACAGTAGGAATTAAGTCCTCGTGGGATCGATATTTTTATACTACTTGAACGATACGTGCGCTTGCGTTATACGTGTGTGTTTACGCCGGTCAATCAACTAATATCCAAACTTGGTTGATTTACATGGAATCCATTTCGGACATCATGGCACTTTGCCATAATAGGGAGTCGATACCTTGTATCACTTGTTGGACAATTATGACCTATAGCGTCACTATTTGTACATATCATGGTGTTGTCGTAAAAATTAACTATGTGACAAAGGAAATTGCTCTCTTATCATTTGAGATTAGATCACCTAGATGTATAAATGATTGGAGGTCCCTATGATTAGTTCCTGGATTGAGATGATATGAGACAGTATCAGTCCTCGACGGATTAATCATTAAATATCCCTAGTCGTAGTATTATCGAGACTGGACATCGATAATGCGGAATAGACTAGTATTACACTTGTGCGTGTTATGTGAGATCATAACGGCATAGTTCTCATATATTTGGGTATAGGATACTCATGCAAGTGTAATAGGAGGTTGTGTTTTATCGATGGTACGGAAAACAGCTTCGCTCTGGATAGACCCCTCGGAATTCCATTGGTAGTATGACTATGTATCTATGGAAGTCCGAAATCAGGGTAGGTGTATTTGGGTTTAACCTGAGACTTGCACCGCTAATACTTGCGACAATCGGTACGCTTTAGTTTTGGTCGTCCAAGGCTTTAACCGGTTCTGTGTACGTCTCTGCTAGGTATATTGAGAATCGTAGTGTATTGGGTGTGATGTCAAGACGGAAGTATCACTCCAGTCATAATGGAGATGATGTCACGTAGGATACGGTACTAGTGCTCTTAAGTACTGCAGTCATCGGGATATTATGACTAGGTCATGTATATCCGATAATAGAGACTAGTTATCAGACTTCCGACATGTACTTCGTACGGGGCAGACACAGTTCCAGCCCCAGGCCTAGCATGTGACATTCGATACTGGATCGCAATACGCAATACTACGTATACTACGCCTGACATAGATTATATATTCCAGTAAGAATATTTCTGGAGAATTGGGTAGGCACGGTGCTTTGCTAGAAGCCAACCATGTCTTGTAAATCGGTAAGCACGTGGTACGAGGTACGCACGTATTCGGATAATCTGATGACCGTATTTAATACCAACATATCCAGGGATCTCTTGGGTCGCTTCCCAAAGATTCACCGATGACAGTTGATTTAATTAGAATTAATCTGGGATTAATTAAGAGAGATAATTAATCAGAGATTAATTAAGAGAGAGAAAATTAATCTGGGATTAATTGAGGTATTATTTAATCTGAGATTAAGTGTGTTCGGAAGAGAGAGAACGAGATTAATTTGGAATTAATCGGTAAAATAAATTTAATAGTTAAATTTGATTTTTCTATTTAATTTATTCGTATGGGCTAAAATTAATATATTGGATATATTAATATGAATTGGATTTCATTACGGAATTAAAGTCGGACTTTAATACGAACGAACGAATTAATTTAGAATTAATTCATAAACGACATTCGTAATATATTTGCGAGGCATCGTTATTTAATTAAATTAGATTTAATTATTTAGCGACGAAAGTTCGTTTAATCGGATTAAACGGAACTGAGCCGCGGCAAATGTTCGTAGAGACATTTGAATTTTGAATTCAAATGTGGGGCCCACTTCACATGTGGTAGTTGGGAGGGTAGTTGGCATTTATGCCAAGCCCACCATCCAAACTACCTTGGAATGGTTTTGGTGAAACCATTTACCCAACTACCTTGTTTAGGTAAAAGGGTAAATTGGTTTTACCTAAACCTCTTCTCTCTCTCTTTACTTGTGTATGCATCACACAAAACACACTTGGAACAAAAAGGAAACCCTAGAACTCTCTCAACTTGGGCGTGAATGGCATCCTCTCTACACTTTGATTTTGTTGCAATTTCAAAGGAGCTAGCACTTCACAAATCAACAAAGGTGATAGGGAAACAACTTCAAAAGCTTGGAATCAACAAAGGAAGGATCTTGGAGATCTTCAACTCAAAGCTTGGAATTAACAAAGGAAGCATCTTGGATCTTGGATCTTCTTCTCAAAATTTTAAAAGCTCAAATCCATTCAATGTAAGTAATTCCGCAACTTATTTTGAATTTATGAACATGTTTTCATGCTTATTAGATCCTTGGCATGTTCTAGGAACACTAACAATGGTATCAGAGCCAATTTAAGCATGAAAATTTAAGGGTTCATGAGACTAAAATTTGGGGCTTTTGTGTTTTGAGCATGATTTTTTCAAATTGATGCTTTGCGCATGTTTAGAATATGATAACTTAGAGTTATGCATGATTAGATTTGAAACAAATCAAAAGAATCAAAAGTTAAAAATTCTTAGCTTGGCCGAATTCTACTGGGTAGTGCACTGCAGTTTTTTGTTTTTTGTAACATGAAATATGTGTTTTTAATGCATGTTTAAATGTTGATTGTTGGTTTGATTGGATTAGAATCAAAGTCAATAATGTTTATGTTATAATCAAAGAGCATGTTGAGCATGAAATGATGAATTTAGGATTCAATTTGTGTTGAGCAAGAAATGATGTTTTTTTGGCTTCAATTTGTGTTGAGCATGAATTGATGGATTAAGCATGATTAATTAAGTTAATTGGTATTTTGGAAATATTGAGTTTAATTAATTAATCATTGCTAATACACTTTAATTAAAATAATTGTGATATTTAGAATATTATAATTATGTTAATAAGCCTTTAATTATGTATTGGGCTAAAAGTGTGTATTTGGGCTTAATGGGCTTGGTTTGACTAAGTTTGGTTTTGGACTTTTGGATTGGATCAAATTGGGCCCAAAACCAATTCCATAAAGTCCAAATACATCCTTGGCCCTTTAAAGAATTTATTGGCCTAATGGGCCTAAATTAATTTGTAGGCAATAGGGTGATTCCTATTGGGCCTTGGCATTTTGGGTTTGATCCATTATGGCCAAAGCCCATGCCTTAAGAATTAATTAAAAGCCCTTTGGACTTTAATTGAAATGACATTGGATGTTATTGGGCCTTTAGGACAAAAATATTACTCTCTTATCAACTGCACTTACGACTGTTGTGGGCAAAAATGAGTTGATTAATATTTTGTTGGCTGTGTATATGGAGAATGGTAAAAACAATCGGAGAATTTACTTATTCGGTAATTTAGAATGAACAAAACAACTAGTAACTTGGGAGTAGAAGTTTCACCTGATTAGTCACTAACATCTTTATTCTCTTTTCGCTTGTCTTTTTGCTTTTGTGTGCATTAGTTTTAACTAACTTTTTACTTTTGTAAAATGGTTTATGGGTATCATTGTTGTAAGCCCTCACGAGACTACAACTCGTCCACTAGGGACACCTAGGGGTTTAAAGGCTTGTTGCATACGCTAAATGCAATCGTGATCCCTACGAAAGTGGCTTAGTTAATTTTATTTTCATGTTATTTTTTTTATGTTTTGCTCGAGGACTAGCAAAATGTTAGGTTTGGGGGTGTGATGAGTGGTATTTATATCACTTATTCCCACTCATTTGACCTAATATTTTGTATAGTTTCTTGAGTTTTGTGAACGTTTTGATGTATTTTGTGTTATTTTGTAGATAAAATAAAGTTTGGAAAGCATTGGAGGCAATTTGGGGCAAAAACGGACAAAAATGCGTCAACAGGGATATTTGGTCTTAAGCGCGTCGCGACGTCTAAAATGCGCCGAACAGTGCTAACGTGCGCCGGGTCAACAAATCAGAATCTGAGAAAAGTTTGACTTTGCTAAAATGCGCCGTGCCACGTGTCACCATCACAACCGATCTGCTAACGTGCGCTGTGCCACGTGTCAGCATCCTACGGTGCCGACAGTCATCATCATCTCGTGTCGCCACGTCGTCGCCAAGTCACCGCCATGTCATCAGCCACGTCAGCAAGTCAACAAGTCAAATTGCCACGTGGCGTGCCACATCATCATCAGCCAATCAGGAAGTGACACGTGTCGCAATTCTATGGTGCCGACAGTCTCTTTCCCACGTGTCGCCACGTCAGCATCAATAATTGAGTATCCTATCCTTATCTGACACGTGGCGGATAAGAATCTCAGCGACCAATCAGAAGCCGCCACGTGTCACAATAATTGAACCCCAACCACTCTGCCACGTGTCACCTTATCATCTTATCCAGAATCTTCAAACCAGCGAACCAGAGCGTGCCACGTCGACAAATCCGGCGTCGCGACGCTGAGGACCTGGCGTCGCGACGCTGGATCCTACCGAGGCCTATAAATTGAGCTCGAGATTTCAGAATTCATTGCACCTTCCTCTCTCTTCAATTCCTTCTAAAGAGAGAGTTTCTCTCTCTAGATTCTTTAGTTTTTTTAGTTTTTTTTTTTTTTTAGTTTTTTTTTTTGTAAATAATTTTAATTACGTTTTGTAATAATAGTAATTTAATTTTACTTTTTACTTCTTACAGTTTTTACTATTTACCATGAGGAGGTAACTTCTCCAGCTATGGTGAAAGGTAATTCTTTTACTATTACTATTTAGATAAATCTCCCTTAAAAATAATATATTCACTATTTAAAATATTGACTTAAAAAGGATACCGCCAGATTGGTCGGTTTGTAATTCATTTTAATCTGGTTTTAAACCTGACTAAAAAGGATACCGCCAGATTGGTCGGTTGGCAATTTAATTTTGGTTCCGCCTTTATGGCTGGTTGGACTTAATTTACTTAATCAGGATACCGCCATGGTCGGTTGGTATTATTATCACAAGTTTATATATTATTTTATGGGATATATCTAAATTAGTAGTAGTAAAAGTAATTCTTTTTACCTTAGCATTTTATTTTATTTTACTTTTCAGTTTTACTTTATGTCTTTTACTTTTCAGTATTTTTACTTTATGTCTTTTACTTTTAAGTTGTTACTAGCCCTAGTTATGTGTTAGTTATCTGGGGTTGTGAATGAATTCTAATATCACCGGTTTATAAGGGTTATTTTATAGTTTGGGTAATTTAAAGGTTTACTTATTAAGTCTTAAGCTTAATGCTTCTTGTTGTCTGATCACCAATAAGATTGATGTGGTAAATCTAAAATGAACTAGACATAGGGATTTTAGGGTTCAGCATTAGACTTAATAGCCCACGATCTTCCTTGAGGATAGATAACCCTTTAATAGATTTCCTTACAGGATAGGAATATACCTGTCGGGCGGGGGTAGCCATAATTGGAACTTAAACTTAATGAATCCAGATAATTTGGTTGACATAGACATATGGTTCAGTTGGTTTAAACTGGGTATTTGCGTCTGACCATCGACAGAGGCTTTGCATAATTTAGTGTTCCAGGTTAGTAAACTGATTTATTACACAAACTTAAAATAACCACTTCATCTTTTAAATGATATTAGAATGATTCACGACCCTAGATCTTGTGTTTTTTTGTTATTATCCTTAGTATTTTCTTTTGTCTTTTTATTTATTTATTTTGTAAAACCACATTCAACCAATCAAACAATCATTCTCTTCACCCTCAATTAGATTTGTAAATAATAGATTCCAATAATAATAACAACAGTAGGAATTAAGTCCTCGTGGGATCGATATTTTTATACTACTTGAACGATATGTGCGCTTGCGTTATACGTGTGTGTTTACGCCGGTCAATCAACTAGTATCCAAACTTGGTTGATTTACATGGAATCCATTTCGGACATCATGGCACTTTGCCATAATAGGGAGTCGATACCTTGTATCACTTGTTGGACAATTATGACATATAGCGTCACTATTTGTACATATCAGTGTGTTGTCGTACAAATTAACTATGTGACAAAGGAAATTGCTCTCTTATCATTTGTGATTAGATCACCTAGATGTATAAATGATAGGAGGTCCCTATGATTAGTTCCTGGATTGAGATGATATGAGACAGTATCAGTCCTCGAAGGATTAATCATTAAATATCCCTAGTCGTAGTATTATCGAGACTGGACATCGATAATGCGGAATAGACTAGTATTACACTTGTGCGTGTTATGTAAGATCATAACGGCATAGTTCTCATATATTTGGGTATAGGATACTCATGCAAGTGTAATAGGAGGTTGTGTTTTACCGATGGTACGGAAAACAGCTTCGTTCTGGATAGACCCCTCGGAATTCCATTGGTAGTATGACTATGTATCTATGGAAGTCCGAAATCAGGGTAGGTGTATTTGGTCTTAACCTGAGACTTGCATCGCTAATACTTGCGACAATCGGTATGCTTTAGTTTTGGTTGTCCAAGGCTTTAACCGGTTCTGTGTACGTCTCTGCTGGGTATATTGAGAATCGTAGTGTATTGGTGTGATGTCAAGACGGAAGTATCACTCCAGTCATAATGGAGATGATGTCACGTAGGATACGGTACTAGTGCTCTTAAGTACTGCAGTCATCGTCGGATATTATGACTAGGTCATGTATATCCGATAATAGAGACTAGTTATCAGACTTCCGACATGTACTTCGTACGGGGCAGACACAGTTCCAGCCCCAGGCCTAGCATGTGACATTCGATACTGGATCGCAATACGCCAATACTACGTATACTACGCCTGACATAGATTATATATTCCAGTAAGAATATTTCTGGAGAATTGGGTAGGCACGGTGCTTTGCTAGAAGCCAACCATGTCTTGTAAATCGGTAAGCACGTGGTACGAGGTACGCACGTATTCGGATAATCCGATGACCGTATTTACTACCAACATATCCAGGGATCTCTTGGGTCGCTTCCCAAAGATTCACCGATGACAGTTGATTTAATTAGAATTATCTGGGATTAATTAGATTAATTAAGAGAGATAATTAATCTGGGATTAATTAAGAGATATAAAATTAATCTGGGATTAATTGAGGTATTATTTAATCTGAGATTAAGTGTGTTCGGAAGAGAGAGAACGAGATTAATTTGGAATTAATCGGTAAAATAAATTTAATAGTTAAATTTGATTTTTCTATTTAATTTATTCGTATGGGCTAAAATTAATATATTGGATATATTAATATGAATTGGATTTCATTACGGAATTAAAGTCGGACTTTAATACGAACGAACGAATTAATTTAGAATTAATTCATAAACGACATTCGTAATATATTTGCGAGGCATCGTTATTTAATTAAATTAGATTTAATTATTTAGCGACGAAAGTTCGTTTAATCGGATTAAACGGAACTGAGCCGCGGCAAATGTTCGTAGAGACATTTGAATTTTGAATTCAAATGTGGGGCCCATTTCACATGTGGTAGTTGGGGGTAGTTGGTAGTTGGCATTTATGCCAAGCCACCCACCATCCAACTACCTTGGAAGGTTTTGGTGTTTGAAAACCATTTACCCAACTCCTTGTTTAGGTAAAAGGGTAAATTGGTTTTTACCTAAAACCTCTTCTCTCTCTCTTTCTTGTGTATGCATCACACAAAACACACTTGGAACAAAAAGGAAACCCTAGAACTCTCTCAACTTGGGCGTGAATGGCATTCTCTTACACTTTGATTTTGTTGCAATTTCAAAGGAGCTAGCACTTCAAAATTCAACAAGGTGATAGGGAAACAACTTCAAAAGCTTGGATCAACAAAGGAAGGATCTTGGAGATCTTCAACTCAAAGCTTTGGAATCAACAAAGGAAGCATTTTCTTGGATCTTGGATCTTCTTCTCAAATTTAAAAGCTCAAATCCATTCAATGTAAGTAATTCCGCAATTATTTTGAATTTATGAACATGTTTTCATGCTTATTAGATCCTTGGCATGTTCTAGGACATGAAATAATGTGTTTAATGCATGTTTAAATGTTGATTGTTGGTTTGATTGGATTAGAATCAAAGTCAATAATGTTTATGTTATAATCAAAGAGCATGTTGAGCATGAAATGATGAATTTAGGATTCAATTTGTGTTGAGCATGAAATGATGTTTTTGGCTTCAATTTGTGTTGAGCATGAATTGATGGATTAAGCATGATTAATTAAGTTAATTGGTATTTTGGAAATATTGAGTTTAATTAATTAATCATTGCTAATACACTTTAATTAAAATAATTGTGATATTTAGAATATTATAATTATGTTAATAAGCCTTTAATTATGTATTGGGCTAAAAGTGTGTATTTGGGCTTAATGGGCTTGGTTTGACTAAGTTTGGTTTTGGACTTTTGGATTGGATCCAATTGGGCCCAAAGCCAATTCCATAAAGTCCAAATACATCCTTGGCCCTTTAAAGAATTTAATTGGGCCTCATGGGCCTAAATTAATTTGTAGGCAATAAGGTGATTCCTATTGGGCCTTGGCATTTTGGGTTTGATCCATTATGGCCAAAGCCCATGCCTTAAGAATTAATTAAAAGCCCATTGGACTTTAATTGAAATGACATTGGATGTTATTGGGCCTTTGAGACCCATTAAGATTGGATTTGGAATCCAAGTCTTTAAGGCTTATAAGTAAGTGTAAATATTTAATTTGGAATTAAATTTGGAATTAGTATTGAATACAAATAAATTGGATTTAAAGTTGTAGTTCAATATAATTCAAGAATACTTACTTTGAGTATTTATTCTTAAACGAGTTTGACTCACGCAAATCAAATCGTTGTATGAACATTGTATGGTCATTAATTCAAAGATTGATTAATTGGATTAGATTGATTGAATAACATGATTTGTATGAATACATGAATGTATCGCATGAATAATGTATATCGGATGGATATTAGAAGGGCGAGGGCAATTTTGGAAATTGTAATAAATTTAGAATTGATTTAAATTGGACCTACGTGTCCAGCCTTTTATCTCTTTTCTCATTGTATTTCTCTTCTCACCTATTCCCTCAATGTAAATGAGGTTTCTTTATTGTATTATGTAATTGGGTAGAAGTTAGAATAGTTCTAGCCGGGGAGGGAGGAAAGGGAATGATTTGTTCTAGGAACAATTTGTGACATATCCATCCGTATATCATTATTAATTTATTTATTTATACGCGCTTTATTATGTATTTAGAATGCATGTTTAAGGGTGTATGATGATGAGACCTAACAAAGATAATAAATTGGTTGCCAATTTGCACGCAAAAACCCTCAAAACATATTAAGCGTTTTTCCTTCGTTGAGTGATTCTTACTCAAGATCCAAAGTTGGCATTGGTTTGTTGGCCAAAGTCAAGAACTTTGTCAATTGCGGATGTGTTTGAATCATGAGAGTTTGTTCCATATCGGTGTCTGTCCAAGTCATGATTTGTGGCCAAAGTCAAGATCACTTCTTGTCCATCGACATTGATTACGAAGCTTTCCATGTCAATGGGTTCCGCTTAACTGGGATCATTAAGTTTGTTGTGCCAAAGCCAAGGCTTAGTTGATTCAGAGGAAAAAGGTTAGGTAATATATTCGATATATTGGCATATATAAGATATATGTTTCGGACTTGGATGTCCACCTACTGGATCTAGGAATTGGATATGATCCAATTGATCTTAGAGATCTACCTAGTTAAGTATCATACAATTTGTTGGCCAAAGTCAAGATTGTGTGTTATTTAACGGGATCCTAGCCCACTAGGAAACTAGGTTTCCCGAGTACTCCACAGAGGGTTAGAGGCTCGCCGAAAAATAGTGGGAAGCAAGAATTAAATTTTCAATATTCGTTTAGATACTTGCCATACGCGCTCAATCAAATATCATTCGTCAAATAATTAATGTTAGTTGGACTAATATTTAATAGTTGTTTTAATTTAACAGTAGACTGTATTCAAACTACTTCATTTATAGTTGATTATATAATTGGATTATAGTAATCAATATATATTTGAATTTTACCCTTCATTATAGTTGATTATATAATTGGATTATAGTAATCAATATATTTGGATTTTACCAATCATTTATAATGATTATATAATTGGATTATAGTAATCAATTATATTTGATTTTAACCAATAAAATTGTAATAAGTATATAGTTAGACTATAGTAATCATTACATTAGATTGTACCTGAAATCGTTGATTAAATAGTTGGACTATTAGAATCAAGATTAAATTGAAAGATTAGTGTTTGAAACACTATCCTAGAGAAAATGTGTTTAGACGACTTTAATTTTCAAATTGGGAATAAATTTCAGGATAGTCCCGAAACTAAGAAGTTACTTTATTTGATAAAATAACATCTTAGGCCTAAGCCCGGAGTTAAGCAAATAGTAGAGCATGATCTTTGGAAGATTCATGTGATGATAACTTTAATGCTTAATCCATTATGCTTGCCATATGACTCCTTAATTTCTTAATCAGAATAAGGATTAGATCCTTAAAGTATGATAATGAAATTGAAGGATCTTCATAGATCTATTCTTAGATCTTAGAAGTATTGAATTGCAATAAACAACTCTTCGGAGTTAATGACTATTCTCAAGGAGACCAAAGTCAAAGTTTGCAATAAGGCAAGAAGTGCAAGGCGCACCCTACTTCGATATTCTAGAAGGCCAAGGCTTGGACAAAGACTTCTGGAATATGAAAAGGGCAAAGGCAAAATCATTATAATCTTCTAGGAAGATAAAGGACATATCCCAAGATGTCTGCCTAACTTGTGGCAAATGGGGTCATTGAAGCATGACTGCCGTATGGACAAAGCAGACATGAAGGAATAAAAGATAGGACAAGGTTCTGACTTCAAATATGTTTGTCATAAATATGTTCACTACTAGTATTAAAATTGGATTTTAGATACTTAGTGTGATACATAAATATGCATTGATGTGCAGAATGTGCTATGAGCAGGATACTGACTTCAATTGAGATTAATCTGCGAATCGGAGGAAACGGGACGAAAGTCGCTGTTTCAACCGTAGATACCTAAGTTTAGGAACTACCATTTATGTGTGTACTAATTTAGGAAACTGTTATAATGTAACTAGTTTGACTAGAAACATTATCTCTATATCGAGTATAACTCGTTGCGAGTATACCTTTATATTCTAGAACACTAAAGTGTTTTATTTTATAAAGATGATATTAAGATAAACACATTAGATATGAATAACAATATTTATATTTTGAATATAAATAAATCTCAAACATATAATATGACAAACAAATAGCTCAAATTGATTTGATCAGATGAGACTTATTTGTGGCAGTGTTGTCTGGGACACAATTAAACAAGACTCGTATATCCACACTTTTGAAGAGTGGATACTAGGACAGATTTGATTCCACTCAAATAAAGTCTACGAATCTAGTTTATTAGGTAAAGTACCTAAAATACTTTTCTTAGTGAAAGTGCAAGAACCACCGATCTGTTAGCCCTATTCATAGTGAAGCAAGTGGGCCCATGTCTAGCTAGGCTAGAGGTGGATATGAATGTTTCGTGACCTTACCGATGTGGCATCGCGTTATGGTTATATGTTTTTTTTGAAACACAAATCAGAAACTTTTAGAGTTTCGACATGAAATAGACGACACCAGATCGGCTAAAGTATTAAAACATCATGGCTTGACCATGATGAAAATACTTAAGCAGTAAGTTTCTCATATACTTGAAAGAGTATAGTATTCTTTCAATGAGGACTCCTCCCGGAACACGTCAGTTTGACGGTGTGTGTCCGAACGGAGAAACCAATTTTGTTGGACATGATAAGGTTAATCATGAGTCAATTTTCCTTTAAAGGGATAAGCATTTAACAGTGCAATACTTATTTTGAATAAGGTTCCATGAAAATCTGTTTGACAGATCTCATATTAGATATGAAACAGGAAAGAAACTGGGTTTCTCACTCCTGAAGATTTGGGATGCTGGGCATATGTTTGGATGATACCAAACAAGAACCCAAATTGGACAAGTGCCAATTGTAGGTTATCCTAGGGAAACCAAAGTATAGTACTTATACATCTCACAAGAGAACAATTTTAATTGTTGCTCGCCATGTGGTTTTCCTAAGAGGAATACCGATATGCAGTGGTAAGTGGGAGGATAGTAAAACTCGATGAAAATCGGAGTAATACTATTCAAAGCACCAAGTCCTTAATGGAACACAAACAGTTCATCAAGGATGAAACTGTACCAGTAATCTTCTAATACACAAGAACCGCGTAGATCGGAGAGAGTCAGAAAACAACCTGGGTATGGGTTTCTGATCTCACCTCAGAAAGATGTCAATCTTATTGAGGAATACGAACTGACTACGTATGATGAAGTGATACAAGGTATCGACTCCCTATTATGGCAAAGTGCCATGAGTCCAAAATGGATTCCATGTATATAAACTATGTTTGGACACTAGTTGTTGTACCGCAAGGCATTGTGCCTAATGGTACTATATAGGTCTTCAAGGAAGACATACGTGGATGGCAGCATACCAACGTACTAAGCTGGGCTTGTAGCGGAAATGTATCATTATCAACAATATGTTGATTACAACGAGATCTTTTACATGTTGCACGTTAAATCCATTTGGATAATGCTTACTGATGCTGCATGTTTCAATTATGAAATATGGCAGCTGAACGGGAAAATTGCTTTCCTGAAAAGGAAACCTTTTTGGAGATGTTGTTACATCCTGACGTTTTGTCGTACCAAAACTAGCAAACAAGGTTTGCAGGTTATTCGATCCATGTATGGATTGAAGTAAGCATTGGGTTCTTGGAACTATCGTTTTGATGTAATCATAATTATGTATGATTTGATTCAAAACGAATATGATTCTTGTGTATATAAAGAGGTTAGTGGGAGCGCACTGACAATGATGTCCTAATTAATGATGATATGTCATTTCTTGGAAAAATGATATTACGATCGGTGAAAGCTTGGCTTTCATAAAATTCTCCGTAGAATTCTTGGAGTAACAACCTTTATTCTAGGAATAAAGATCTACTGAGTTAGATCTAGAGGTTATTGACACTCTGCGAGAACTCGTACAGTGAAAAATACGCAACCTGGTGTCTCATATGCTTGAGCATATGGATTCACAAACAGGTCAATCCAAGTGATAGTCACTGGATTGATATTAAGAATATCTGTTAGTATCTTAGAGAACTAAGGATGATGTCTTAATCTATGGAGAATGAGAACTTGAAGTGACTGGGATCACAGCGCGCAAGTTTCCTAACCGATAAAAATGACTTTAAGTCGTTAAACGGTACTATACAGTTTGAATAACGGTACAGTAAGCTGGAAATCTTCCAAGTAAGATGCTGTTACCGAATAAACAACAAATGCGGGTTATTGTGCTGCTGAGGCAGCAATAGAAGCCATTTGGGTCGACGATAAATCTAATTAGATTAGATATAGTTCTGTTAGCAGCTGAGCTAGGCGTTAGCATAAGCTAAAGAATTAATGGTCTCATCAACGATCCAGATATATACTTCGACTATTCATCTGATTCGTTTGGATCATACATCGGGGCGATATGATGATCGAATGAATTATATCAGACGATAATCATACAAATCCGCTGACGAAAGCCTTTCCTCAGAAGTTTGAGCGAACCGTACATAGTTCGGGGGTATGACACTCGAGTGACTGGCTATAGGCCAAGTGGGAGATTGTTGGACAATTATGACCCATAGCGTCACTATTTGTACATATCATGGTGTTGTCGTACAAATTAACTATGTGACAAAGGAAATTGCTCTCTTATCATTTGTGATTAGATCACCTAGATGTATAAATGATAGGAGGTCCCTATGATTAGTTCCTGGATTGAGATGATATGAGACAGTATCAGTCCTCGAAGGATTAATCATTAAATATCCCTAGTCGTAGTATTATCGAGACTGGACATCGATAATGCGGAATAGACTAGTATTACACTTGTGCGTGTTATGTGAGATTATAACGGCATAGTTCTCATATATTTGGGTATAGGATACTCATGTAAGTGTAATAGGAGGTTTTGTTTTACCGATGGTACGGAAAATAGCTTCGCTCTGGATAGACCCCTCGAAATTCCATTGGTAGTATGACTATGTGTCTATGGAAGTCCGAAATCAGGGTAGGTGTATTTGGTCTTAACCTGAGACTTGCACCGCTAATACTTGCGACAATCGGTATGCTTTAGTTTTGGTCGTCCAGGGCTTTAACCGGTTCTGTGTACACCTCTGCTAGGAATATTAAGAATCGTAGTGTATTGGGTGTGATGTCAAGACGGAAATATCACTCCAGTCATAGTCGAGATGATGTCACGTAGGATACGGTACTAGTGCTCTTAAGTACTGCAGTCATCGGGATATTATGACTAGGTCATGTATATCCGATAATAGAGACTAGTTACCAGACATCCGACATGTACTTCGTACGGGGCAGACACATTCCAGCCCCAGGCCTAGCACGTGACATTCGATACTGGATCGCAATACTACGTATACTACCCCTGACATGGATTATATATTCTAGTAAGAATATTTCTGGAGAATTGGGTAGGTACGGTGCTTTCCTAGAAGCCAACCATGTCTTGTAAATCGGTAAGCACGTGGTACGAGGTACGACGTATTCGGATAATCGATGACCGTATTTACTGCCAACATACCAGGGATCTCTTGGGTCTCGCTTCCCAAAGATTCACCGATGACAGTTGATTTAATTAGAATTAATCTGGGATTAATTAAGAGAGATAATTAATCTGGGATAATTAAGAGAGAGAAAGAAAATTAATCTGGGATTAATTGAGGTGTTATTTAATCTGGGATTAAGTGTGTTCGAATAGAGAGAACGAGATTAATTTGGAATTAATCGGTAAAATAAATTTAATAGTTAAATTTGATTTTTCTATTTAATTTATTTGTATAGCTAAAATTAATATATTGGATATATTAATATGAATTGGATTTCATTACGGAAAATTAAAGTCGGACTTTAATACGAACGAACGAATTAATTTAGAATTAATTCAGAAACGACATTCGTAATATATTTGCGAGGCATCGTTATTTAATTAAATTAGATTTAATTATTTAGCGACGAAAGTTCGTTTAATCGGATTAAACGAAACGGATGAGCCGCGACAAATGTTCGTAGAGACATTTGAATTTTGAATTCAAATGTGGGGCCCACTTCACATGTGGTAGTTGGGAGGGTAGTTGGCATTTATGCCAAGCCACCCACCATCCACTACCTTGGAATGGTTTTGGTGAAAACCATTTACCCAACTACATTGTTTAGGTAAAAAATGGTAAATTGGTTTACCTAAAACTCTTCTCTCTCTCTTCACTTGTGTATGCATCACACAAACACACTTGGAACAAAAGGAAACCCTAAAACTCTCTCAACTTGGGCGTGAATGGCATCCTCTCTACACTTTGATTTTGTTGCAATTTCAAAGAGCTAGCACTTCACAAATCAACAAAGGTGATAGGGAAACAAATTCAAAAGCTTGGAATCAACAAAGGAAGGATCTTGGAGATCTTCAACTCAAAGCTTGGAATCAACAAAGGAAGCATCTTGGATCTTGGATCTTCTTCTCAAAATTTTAAAAGCTCAAATCCATTCAATGTAAGTAATTCCGTAACTTATTTTGAATTTATGAACATGTTTTCATGCTTATTAGATCCTTGGCATGTTCTAGGAACACTAACATCACTTCCTCATACGTAGTCAGTTCGTATTCCTCAATAAGATTGACATCTTTATGAGGTGAGATCAGAAACCCATACCTCCCAGGTTATTTTCTGACTCTCTCCGACTTACGCGGTTCTTGTGTTTTCAAAGATTATTGGTATAGTTTTATCCTTGATGAACCAGTTGTGTTCCATTAAGGAATCGGTGTCTGGAATAGTATTACTCTTATTTTCACCGAGTTTTACATTTTCTCCCACTTACCACTGCATATAGGTATTTCTCTTAGGAAAACCGCATGGCGAGCAACAATTACATTGTTCTCTAGTGAGTTGTATAAGTACAATACTTTGGTTTCCCTAGGATAACCCACAACTTAGGCACTTATCCGATTTGGGTTTTAGTTTGGTATCATCCAAACATATACCTAACATACCCAAATCTTCATGATTGAGAAAACCTAGTTTCTTTCCAGTTCATATCTAATATGATGTCTATCTAATAGATTTTTATCGAACCTTATTCAAAATAAGTTTTGCATTGTTTAAAACTTATCCCTTGAAGGAAAATGGTAGCTCAGAGCAACTCATGATTAACCTTGTCATGTCCAACAAAATTTGGTTTCTCAGTTCGGACACACCGTCAAATTGACGTATTCCGGGAGGAGTCCTCATTGAAAGAATACTATACTCTTTCAAGTATTTGAGAAACTTATTGCTTAAGTATTTTCATCACGGTCCAATCATGGTGTTTAATACTTTAGCCGGTCTGTCTGTCTACTTCGTGTCAAAACTCTTTGAATTTATCAAAAGTTTCTTATTTGTGTTTCGCAAGAAACACATAACCATAACGGGATGCCACATCCGTAAGGGTTTCGAAGTATTCATATCCACCTCTCTAGCTAGCTAGACATGGGCCCACTTACATCACTATGAACGAGGGCTAACAGATCGGTGGCACTTACACTTTTACCAAGTAAAAAGTATTCAGGCATTTTGCCTAATAAACTAGATTCGTAGACATCATTTGAATATAATCAAATCCGTCCTAGTATCCACTCTTCGAAAGTGTGGATATACGAGTCTTGTTAATTGTGTCCCAGACAATAATGCCACAAATAAGTCTCATCTGATTAAATCAGTTTGAGCTATTGTTTGCCCTGTTATATGTTTGGGATTTATTTATATTAAAAATATAAATACTGTTATTTACATCTAATGTGTTTATCTCAATATCATCTTTATAAAATGAAACACTTTAGTGTTCTAGAATATAAAGGTATATCTGCAACGGATTATACTCTGATATAGAGATAATGTTTCTAGTCAGACTAGTTACATTTTAACAGTTTCCTAATTTAAGTACACACGAAAGGTAGTTCAGAAAACCTTAGGTCTCACGGTCAAACAGCAACAGGACTCTCGTCCCATTTCTTCCGATTCGCAGATCAATCTCATATGAAGTCAGTATCCTGCTTGTCAGCAGATTCTGCACATCAGTACATATTTATGTACCTAACATCAATACTAGTAGTGAACATGTTGATGACAAACATTTGAAGTCGGAGCCTTGCCCCGCCTTTACTTCCTTCATGTCTGCCTTGTCCATACGGCAGTCACGCTTCCAGTTACCCCGTTTGCCATAGTTTAGGCAGACATTTTGGGATATGTCCTATGTCTTCCTAGAAGATTATAATGATTTTTCCTTTGCCCATTTTTCACACCCCAGAAGCCTTTGGCCAAGCCTTGGCCTTCTGGGATGTCGAAGTAAGATGCGCCTTGCGCTTCTTGCCCTATTGCAAACTCTGGCTTTGTCTTCTTGAGTATAGCCATTAACTCTCCAAGTGTTTACTATTGCAATTTGTACTTCTAAGATATAAGGATAGATCTATGAAGATCCTTCAATTTCAATATCATACTATAAGGATCTAATCCTTAGTTCTGATTAAGAAATTAAGGAGTCTATTTAGCAAGCATAATGGATTAAGCAAATAAAGTATTTTGAATACAGTCCAACTGTTTAATGCTATACTATTTGCTTAACTCCGGGCTTAGGCTCGAGACGTCACTGTATAAAAAAAGTAACTTCTCGGTTTCAAGGACTATCCTGAGATTTTATTCCCAATATGAAAATTAAAGTCGTTTAAAGACATTTTCACCCAGGATTATGTTTTAAACACTAATCTTTCATTTATCTTAATTCCAATAGTCTAACTATCGAATCAACGATTTTAGGTACTATAGATTATAATCATTACTATAGTCTAACTATATAATCAACTATAATTTAATAGGTTAAATTCAATTATATTGATTACTTATAATCCAATTATAAAATCAACTATTAATTGAAGTAGTTTGAGTACAGTCCAACTGTTTAATTTAAAACAACATTAAAAATTAGTCCAACTAATGTATTAATTTATTGACGAAAAAATGAAATGAGCGCGTATGGCAAGTATCAAAACGAATATTGCAAATTAATACTTGCCTCCCACTATTTTTCGGCGAGCCTCTAACCCTCTGTGGAGTACTCGGAAACCTTATTTCCTAGTGGGCTAGGATCCCGTTAAATAACACACAATCTTGACTTTGGCCAACAAATGTTATGATGATTAACTAGGTAGATCTCTAAGATCAATTGGATCCTATCCAATTCCTAGATCCAGTAGGTGGACGTCCAAGTCCGAAACATATATCTTATACATGCCAATATATCCAATATATTGCCTAACATTTTTCCTCTGAATCAACTAAGCCTTGGCTTTGGAACAACAAACTTAGTGATCCCGGTTAAGCGTGACCCATTGACTTTGGAAAGCTTCGTAATCGATGTCGATGGACAAGAAGTGATCTTGACTTTGGCCAACAAATCACAACTTGGACAAGACACCGATTTGGAACAAAGCCTTCATGATTCAAACACATCCGCGATGGACAAAGGTCTTGACTTTGGCCAACAAACCAGTGCCAATCTTGGATCTGAGTAGTAAGAATCACTCAATGGAAGGAAAAAACGCTTAATATGTAGTGAGTGAGGGTTTTTCGCGTAAATTGGCAACCAATTATTATCTTTGTTTAAGGTCTCATCATCATACACCCTTAAACATGCATTCTAAAAAACATAATAAGGCGCGTATAAATAATATAATAATGATATGCCGATGGATACTTGACACATTATTCCTAGAACAAATCTCCAATTCCTCTCTCCCGCTAGCACAAGTATTACTTATACCCGATTACATAACACTTCTAAAGAAACCTCATTTACATTGAGGGGAAAGGTGAGAAGAGAAATACAATGAGAAATGAGGTAATAGGCTGGACACGCAGGTCCAATTATAAATTCTAAATTTATTACAACAATTTCCAAAATTGCCCTCACCCATCTAATATCCATCCGATATACATTATTCATACATCTTATCCATGTATTCACACAAAACATGTTATCAATCATCTAATCCAATTAATTAATCTGAAATTAATGACATCCAATGTTCAAACAATGATTTGATTTTGCACGAGGTCCAACTCGTTTTGCGAATAAGTACTCAAAGTACGAATTCACGAATTATATTAAACTACAACATTAAATCAATTCAATTTGTATTTAATACTTATTCTTTATTTAATTCTAAATTAAATATTTACACTTTTTAACGAGCCTTTACGACTTATATTCTAAATCTAATCATTACGGGTCTCAAAGCCCGATTAACATCCAATGTTATTTAATTAAAGTCCAATGAGATTTTAATTAATTTCTAAGGCATGGACTTTTGGTCAATATGGGTCAAACCCAAATACCAAAGCCCATTTAAGGAATCACCCTTATTTGCCAAGAAACCAATTTAGGCCCATTAGGCCCAATTAAAATTAAAGGTCTATTTAATTATATTTGGACTTTATGGATATGGTTTTGGGCCCAATTGGATCCAACCAATTAGCCTAAACCAAACTTGGCCCAACCAAGCCCATTAAGCCCAATTACAACTTTATAAGCCCAATTCCAAATTTGGCCCAATTAATTAAATTACCAAAATTCCAAATTTCATAATTTAATTAACCTAAAGTGTATGCCATAATTAATTACTCAAATTAATATTTCCAATACACCAATTTACACAATTAATTATGCTTTTTATCATCAATACATGTCCAAAACAATTGAATCAAAAATAAATCATTTTCCATGCTTATCATTCACGGCAATTGTAGGGTTTTATGTCTGATTCCGAATTCAATCCAATTAAATCCTAAACCAACATTTCCCAAATGATTTCAACTCATCCAATGATCAAAATCAAAAATCACCATGACTTAGGGCAACATCCAAGATTCGGCCAAGCATCAAATTTGGGGAAAAATTGATCCAATCCAATTTTCATCAAATTGATCATGCATAACACCATGTTATCATCATTCAAGCATATATCAACAATCAATTTCATCAAAACATGCTCAAATCATTTTTACCCAATTTTACCCTAAATTTATTTCATGTTGAAAATGGCTCAAGATGACGTATGACTCGCACTTTATTAATCTGGGATTAATTACGGAGATATTTTATCTGGGATAAAATATTATTTAAGAGAAAGAGAACGATAATTTGGAATTAATCGATAAAATAATATATTCGCATATATTATACGAATTAGATTTCGACGCGGAATTAAAATTGGATTTTAATTCGGGCGAACAAGTTAATTTAGAATTAATTCGCTAGCGACGTGAATAGTAATTTTGCTAGGCATAATTATTTAATTAAATTTTATTTAATTACGTCGCAACGAAAAATTTGTTAATTCGGAATTAGCGAACCCGAGCCCGGGAGTGTTTGCAGGCCCACTCGCATTTCGAATTCAAGTGCGGCCCACAAGTCACATCAAGCGTCAAATCTTCAGTCATTTGAGTGATATAAAGTCACATCACTTTGAGTTATGTGATGGTTGTCACCTTTTTGGTGATGGAAGTGGTTGAGAGTAATTATTACTCTTTTCCCTCCAATTTGCTTTTGGAAAGTAAATACCTAAAAGACTTTTGACTTTGGATTTTTTGGTATTAGATTTTTTGAAAACCAAATACACACACACACTCTCCTCTCTCTCTCTCACCACAATCGGCCAAGGGCCATTTTCTTTCTTTCTTGGCAAGGCCGTAAATAACAAAGAGGGAATGGAAAATTTGTGGCAAATTTTCCAATGCTAGCACATGAAGAGTCATCCAAAGGTTATAGGGAAACCTATTCATGAGCATGGAATCACAACACAAAGCTTGGAGCTTGGAGATTCATCCATGGAGTTGACCGAAAATCACAAGGAGCATAAAATGGACATTGCTGAAAGTTCAAGGAGCTTGAAGAAAAGATTTTGTTGTTCCTCGCATCGCAAAAGCCGATCATTGTAAGTATGATTCCGCCATACTTTTTATGAGTATTCACACATGTTTCATTACTTGAATTGATCTTGAGACTAATCTAGAAACCCAACACTTCGACCCTTGGGTTTTATTCCGAACCATGCTGGGTGTGAGATGCTTCGATCTCTAAGGCTTTATTCCCAAACTGTGTTGAGTTGATAGAAAGGTACTTCGACCATTGGGCTTTATTCCCGAACCATTCTGGGTGTGAGATGCTTCGATCTCTGGGCTTTATTCTCGAACTGACGGCGAGGTGCTTCGACCTCGGGGCTTCATTCCCAAATTAATGATGACGTGGCTTTTCGATCCATCTGCGTGACTTTTCGATCCACTAAGGTGTTTTTTCCATGATGATGAGGTGCTTTGTCCTATGGGATTCATTCCCAAATTAATGATGACGTGGGCCTCGACCCTGGGATTCATTCCCAAAACTCTCGATAATGTGGGCCTCGACCCTGGGATTCATTTCTGAACTGTCGATAATGTGGGCCTTACCCACTAGGATTCATTCCTGAACTGTCGATAATGTGGGCCTCGACATTAGGGTTCACTCTGAGGTTCCTCTATTCCTCTCCATTCTTGGAGTTGCCTGTCCTCGCCACTTTTTCCTCAAAACCTTCGAATACAAAATAAAAATTATGTGCATGCGACATGTATGCATGGATGCATTCCCTATTCCGATGGGTTTTCTTTGTCCAATTGGCTTGATGTCATTTTTGGTTAGGCATTCCTTGTGCTAGAGGGTTTTCTTCACTCCTTTAGGAATCCTTTTGGCCTTTAGTGCCCTTTGCCTATGAAAAGCTTTGGGCACCCCCTTGGCCTGCTTACGGTTTCCTCCTATCAATTCTCCTCCGGTGATTGTTCAATTCTCTTTGGGTCCCATTGCTCATGATCCTGTTATGTCCCTTGTTCGCGGGGTGGTAGACAGGTCATTGTTGGGTTTCTCTAAGGTCCCAAGGATCATTTTAAGCATAGAAACATATGTGAATACATCAAGGAAGTTGCGGAATACTTACATTGATCGGTTGAGCGATGCGAGGAACAAAAAAACTTCAAGCTTTTCTACTCCAAGGCTCACGGCAGTGGCTATTTTGAGCTCCTCAATTTTCGTCCATGGAAGGATCTCCAAGCTCCAAGCTTTCGAATGATGATTCCATACTCACGGGTGCGGTTCCCTATCACCTTCGCAAGACTCCTAAAGCGTTCTAGCACTCTGGAAATTTTGTCATAAAATTTCCTATTGCTTCTCCTTGGCTCACAACATTGCAGTGAAAAGGAATAAGAAAATGGCCTTAAGGCCGAGAGAGATGAGATGAGGAGAGAGTGAGTGTGTTGTGTTGGTGGTTGAAAAATGTGTATCTAATACACATATTGAATTTCAAAAATTCAATTACCTAAAGTCAAAGCATTAAAGCTTTGCCACTACCACCATCAATCACAATAACAAGTTGTCACAATCACTCAAAGTGACTAAATATCACATTAATCGATTGACTAGTGATTTGACGCTTGATGTGACTTGTGGGCCGCTCTTAAATTCGAAATTTGAGTGCGCCCGCAAACACTCCCGGGCTCGGGTTCGCTAATTCCAAATTAACAAATTTTTCGTTGCGACGTAATTAAATAATTATGCCTAGCAAAATTACTATTCACGTCGCTAACGAATTAATTCTAAATTAACTCGTTTGCTTGAATTAAAATCCAATTTCAATTCCACGTCGAAATCCAATTTCGTATAATATATCGAATATATTATTTTATCGATTAATTCAAATTAATCGTTTTCTCTCTTTAATTAATATTTTATCCCAGATAAAATATTTCCGCAATTAATCCCAGATTAATTTTATCTCTCATATTAATTAATCCCAGATTATTAAAGTGCGAGCATACGTCATCGGTGAATCTTCGGGAAGTGACCCATGGATCCCCGGATATGTTGGCAGTAAATCCGGTCGTCAGACTATCCGAACACGTACGTACCTAGTACTACGTTTTTACCGATTTACAAGAAAATGTTGGCTTCTAGCAAAGCGCCATGCCTACCCAATTCTCCAGAAATATCCTTACGGGAATATGTGATCTATATCAGGCGTAGTATACGTAGTATTGTATATTTCGATCCAGCATCGGATGTCACGTGCAAGGCCTGGGGCTGGAAATGTGTCTGTCCCGTACGAAGCACATATCAGATCTCTGGTAACTAGTCTCTATAATCGGATAATCATGACCTAGTCATATTATCCCGATAGCTGCAGCATATAAGAGAACGAGTTTCATATCCTACGTGATCATCATCTCCACTATGACTGGAGTGATACTTCCATCTCGACATCACACACCCAATACACTACGATTCTCAATATACCCAGAAGAGGTGTACACAGAACCTGTTAAAGCCCTGGACGACCAAAACCAAGTATATTGATTGTCGCAAGTGTTAGCGGTGCAAGTCTCAGGTTAAGACCAAATACACCTACCCTGATTCGGACTTCCATAGACACATAGTCATACTACCAATGGAATTCCGAGGGGTCTTTCCAGAGCGAAGCTGTTTTCCGTACCATCGGTAAAACACAACCTCCTACTACACTTGCATGAGTATCCTATACCCAAATATATGAGAACTATGTCGTCATGCCCTCACAACGTGCACAAGTGTAATACTAGTCTTTTACGCATTATCGATGTCCAATCTCGATAATACTCAAACTAAGGATATTTAATGATTAAACCTTCGTGGATTGATATTGTCTCATATCATCCCAATCCAGAACTAATCGTATGGACCTTCTATCATTTCTACATCTTGGTGATCTAATCACAAATGATAAAAGAGTAATTTTCTTTGTCACATAGTTAATTTGTACAACAACACTATGATCTGTACAACAACACTATGACCTTTAATTTCCTGTAGATTTTCACCTAACCAGGTACGACCTTCTTAACTCTCCTTTTACTGTTTAAGACATTGGGGACAATGTCTCATTTAGGTTTGGGGGAGGAAATTAGTTTATCAGTAAATGTTTTTAGTTTGTGTGTTGTTTTTATTTTTAGTCCAAAATTTTTCGAAAAATACAAAAAAAAATGAAAAATTTTCAAAAATTACAAAAATATTTTGCCTTTTTGTGTTTTTATTTTGACTAAAAAGGTGAAATTGGTAAGAGATAGCTGAGTAAGGAGTTTCCACTACTGAGACGTATCTCAAGCCTATTTTCGAAATAAGTTAATTTTTATTTATTTCATTTTGAATTATTTAATTTGTGAATTCTCCATAAAACGGACTAAAATGGATCTTCATATGCTCATTGACAGGTATTATCAACATATATAGTAACATACAGACATGAGTTAAAATTGAAAAGTTTGTAATATTCAGTGCTCTAGTTTTATTGGAGGAAGCATCTCAAAAAGCAGTGGAGTAAAAAAAAAAATTTGTATAAAAAAAAAATCCGAGATCCGAGTTATTAAGTCCGTAAGGGTGTTTTAACACCTAGTGCCCTAAAACCAACTGGTTTGGGAGTCACTGGCCCAAAGCTCGCTACATGGATCAAAGATGCTGCAAAAAAAAATATATATCTGAAATCTGAGTAATTAAGTCCGTAGGGGTGTCTTAACACCTGGTGCCCTAAAGCCAACTGGTTTGGGAGCCACCGACCCAACACTCGTTACATAGATGGAAGATATTGTATATAAATAAATAAATAAAATCAAAGAAAAAATCAGAAAAATCAGAAAAATTATTCCATTGCTACCAAAAGGTATGAAATCTGATAGAACTTTAGGACAAAAATATTACTCTCTTATAAACTGCACTTATGACTGTTGTGGGCAAAAATGAGTTGATTAATATCTTGTTGGATGTGTATATGAAGAATGATAAAAATAATCGGAGAATTTACTTATCTGTAATTTAGAAAAAAACAAACAACTAGTAACTTAGAGTAGAAGTTTCACCTGATTAGTCACTAACTTCTTTATTCTCTTTTCTCTTGTCTTTTTGCTTTTTGTGTGCATTAGTTTTACTACCTTTTTACTTTTGTAAAATTTTGTGGGTAGCATTGTTGTAAACCCTAACGAGACTACAACTCGTCCACTAGGGGACACCAAGGGGTTTAAAGGCTTGTTGCATATGCTAAATGCAATCGTGATCCCTACGAAAGTGGCTTAGTTAAATTTTATTTTATTATGTTATTTTTTATTCTGTGTTTGCTCGAGGACTAGCAAAATGTTAGGTTTGGGGGTGTGATGAGTGGTAAATCTATCACTATTTCCCACTCATTTAACCTAATAATTTGTATAGTTTCTTGAGTTTTGTGAATATTTTGATGTGTTTTGTGTTATTTTGTAGATAAATAAATTTTCCACACACGGGTGGCGACTCCATGAAGGGGTGAGTGCGGCCTTAAATCTTTGTCCCGGTTCACACTGGGTGGCGACTCCATGAAGAGGTTTAGTTAAAGACATTGTAAGCGAGAGCCTTTGTCCGCATTCCCGTAAACCTACATGAAAACCTTAGTCGTAGAATTAATAGAAATTATTTGTTTTATGTTTGTGTTTTGGACCGTCGTCATTTGGATCCAGTTGGACCACTTGTCAAAAAGATGTGAACTTGTTGGGCCATTTAAACTGGGACGAGTTCGTGTCATTTGACAATTGGGCCAAAAGCTTCTAAAATACTGATGGGCCATTTTATGTTTAGGCCTCGTATCATTTGAAGTCGTTTAGCCATGTTATAGCAAAAGTGTAAACCTGATGGGCCTTTTCAACTGGGACAAGTTTACACCGCGCAATAGTATGATTGAACGCTTTAAAATGATAATGGGCCGACCTGTATGTTCCATGCATCGCACGCATCCCAAGCATCTCATGCATACCCGCATCATGTTAACCATGTGTCTTAAAAGAGCCATCATAGATATCTGTTTGGTTAGGAAAAAGAAAACTTGTCAAAAAAAGGAGTTTAGCAAACATGGATAGCGAGGAAAAGGAAATCGAGAAACAGAAAATGTCACGGCAAAGATAGAAAGACCATTGGGGGGCCTTCAAAAAAAAAGGAAAGAAAAAAAAAGAAAAAAAGAAAAAAAAAAAAAAAAGAAAAAAAAAGAAAAAGAAAAAAAGAAGAGAAAAGAAAAAAAATTGTTTGTTTTTAGTCCTTGATAGTTAGACATAAGTCCGATGATGAAATTGATTGCTTTAGAGTGAAACTTTAGAAACGATAAACCCTTGACATGTTTTTATCTGACGCTTTGAGTAATTGATCTATTTAGACTCGTAAGCACCTGATTATGGTTCTTAGCGGTGAAAACCTGAGTAGTTAGCAAAGTGACTAGTCGAAGAAATTGTAGGTCGGTGAATGACCTTTTGCTTAGATGTTTATCCTGACTTGCTTGTGTTTTGATGTGTGGTATGGTTGAAAATAAAAGAAAAGTCTCTAAAGTAAAAAAAAATAGACCGCCTATAACCGATAAGTGTGAAGCTACCCATGGGGGAGTATTAGGACCACCATGAGGAGAAATGCTACCTTAAAGGGTAGGTGTGTCAAGAATGAAAAAAAAAGAAAAAAAAAGAGAAAAGAAAAAAATGAAGTTCAAAATGAAAAGAAAAAATGAGAGACAAAGGAAAAGAAAGATGAAACCATACCACATTGAGCACGAAAAAGCAATTGGGAATATAATTGAGACATCTAGGTTGGTTTGACCCACTGATCCCGATTTTTGAAACGAAATCATTGAGTTGGCTTGCTTAAGGATCAAGCTGTGAAAGAACCTTTGCACACACACACTTTGAGTCTGGCATAGATCATTTATTCAAAAACTCAGATTTGAGTTGCATTGAGTTTTTGAATGTTCTCTGGTTTCATTACTGGGCATTCCTTGAGGACGATAATATGTATAACTATTGGGACTATTTCGTAGCATATGATATAGTATGATATGGAAGGCCTCACCATGTGGTTCATCTTGACCAAGTACAAACAGCGGAGAGCAGAAAGGTAAACCAAGACTGGGGGCGACCAGTCTCCCACATCACGAATTATGGACATAACAAGAAATTGAGCCATGAGACCAGAGAGAATACTGTGCAATCACCTGGAGAACTGGCGGAAGACCTAACCCAACGGAATAGGAAATTCATTCATGCATGCATGCATACAGGTAACGCTTTTTTGCATTCTTTTTGTGTTTGTTTTGTTTTGTATTCACAGGTTTTGAAGAAGAAAAAGAAAAGCGGCAAAGACAAGCCAATCAGAGGAAGCAACAGTACAGTCAGTTACAGAAATGAATCAGTTTTGGGGATGAGTCCCAGGGTTGAGGCCCATATCAGTCCGTTTCGGGGATGAGTCCCAAGGTTGAGGCCCATATCAGTTTCATTCTTGGGGATGAGTCCCAGGGGCGAGGCCCACATTAGTTCAGTATCAGTCTTGCAGGGTATGACACTTTGGGGGCGAGGCCCACATCTTTATCAGTATCAGTCTTGCCGGGTATGGCACTCTGGGGGTGAGGCCCACATCGTTATCAGAATCAGTCTTACCGGGTATGACACTCTGGAGGCAAAGCCCACACTTTTATCAGAATCAGTCTTGCCGGGTATGGCACTATGGGGACGAAGCCCACATTAGCATCAGTATCTATCTTTCCGGGTATGGCACTCTGGGGGCGAGGCCCACATCATTATCAGTATCAGTGTTGCCAGGTATGGCACTCTGGGGGCGAGGCCCACATTAGTTCAGAATTAGTCTGGCCGAGTATGGCACTCTGAGGGCGAGGCCCACTTTAGTTCAGTATCAGTTTTGCCGAGAATGGTAATCCGAGAATTGAGTAAGGTTCGAGAATGAACAAACCGAGAATGGTAATCCGAGAATTGAGTAAGGTTCGAGAATGAACAAACCGAGAATGGTAATCGGAGAATGGAGTAGGGTTCAAGAATGAACAAGCCGAGAATGGCACTCCGAGAATGGAGCAAGATTCAGCAAGACGGGAATGGCACTCCGAGAATGGAAACACAGTTCGGGAATGAACAAGCCGGGAATGGCACTCCAAGAATGGAAACACAATTTCAGGAATGAACAAGCCGAGAATGGCACTCCGAGAATGGAAACACAGTTCGAGAATGAACAAGCCGGGAATGGCACTCCAAGATGGAAACACAGTTTCAGGAATGAACAAGCCGGGAATGACACTCCAAGAATGGAAACACAGTTTGGGAATGAACAAGCCGGGCAGTCTTGCCAGGTATGGCACTCCGGGTACGGAGACATCAGTATCAGTTTTGCCGGGTATGGCACTCCCGGTATGGAGACACATCAGTATCAGTATCAACTTGGGGGCGAGGCCCACATTATCAGTATCAGTTTGGGGTCGAGGCCCACATCAGCATCGGTATTAGTTTGGGGATGAGTCCCAGGGTTGAGACCCATATCATCAGCAGTCATTGAGATGAGTCCCAGGGTTGAAGCCCACATCATCAGTATCAGTTTTGGGGATGAGTCAAAGGGTCGAGGCCCACGTTAGTATCAGTTTTGGGGATGAGTCCCAGGGTCGAGGTCCATATCAACATCAGTATCAGCTTGGGGGCGAAGCCCAAGTCAGTATCAGTTCAGGGCGAGGCCCACATCAGTAACAGCTTTGGGGCGAGGCCCACATCAGTTTGGGGCGAGGCCCAATTTTAGTATCAGTTTGGGGCGAGACCCATATCAGTTTGGGGCGAGGCCCACATCAGTTTCAGTCTGGAGGCGAGGCCCACATCAGTTTCAGTCTGGGGGTGAGGCCCACATCAGTATCAGTCTGAGGGCGAGGCCCACATCAGTATCAGTCTGGGGGCGAGGCCCACATCAGTTTCAGTCTGGGGCCGATGCCCACATCAGTATCAGTCTAGGGCGAGGCCCACATCAGTATCAGTCTGGGGGCGAGGCCCACATCAGCATCAAACTGGGGGCGAGGCCCATATCAGTATCAGTTTGAAGGCGAGGTGACATTATCCAGGCTGACGACAAACCAAAGGACGCATTACAAGTACCATAAGGGCAAATTACGAGGCAGAGGACCAAAAGACTCAGAGAAGCAATGGCGAGATTAGTTCAGAGTTTTATGGCTGACTGCAACAAACAAATAGAGATGCATGTGGGCTTCGATGGAAATGGCCCAAAACCATTTCACTTGGCCCAAATCAGTTTAGAATAAAGCTTCCTAGGCATATGAAGACTTAAAGACTTGATATTTGTGTAATTTCGTTTTTAGGGGCATTGTTGTCTTTATGCCTTTAGGGTTTCTTTTGTATCACTATTTAAGCTTTCTTTCTTTTTCATTTGGGCAACAACCAACGAAATTGATAAAAAACTAAAAAGCTTAAAGCTTTGGCTATGGCCGAATTCTTATAAGGGAGGGATTCCCCTTTTCAAGTTTGAATCGACTTATCTAAGTTTTGGCAAACTTAGTGGCGTCTCCATTGCTAGCAAAACACTACAAGGATTCATCTTAAAGGTTCTCAAGGGCAAGTTCTTTGTGGGTCTTCTTTTGTGGCCTTGGAAGTGTTTTGTTTCTACAAAATCATATTCGCGGTTCTTGGGGTTCTGTCCGTTGCTTGGGGTTTGCTTGGATTTCGAATCCAAGTGGGTTTCTTGTCATTTGGTATCAGAGCTCAGGGTTCCAAGGTCTGATTTTTGTAACTTTCCTTTTGTTTGATTATGTTTTTCTTTTGTTCTTTGTTATTTTCGTTTCTGTTCTTGTTGGATCTTGTTGCGTTTTTTGTTTTGTTTATATTATGGATCTGGTTTTGTTTTGAAGCAAATTCTGGATCTGGTTTTGTTGTGAAGCATATCAGTTCATCTTTTTCCAATTCTGGGTTTCTGTTCTGTTCTTCCTGTCAGTTCGTCATAGTTGCATATCAGTTCATCATTTTCCATTCTGGGCTTCTGTTCTGTTCTTCCTATCAGTTCGTCATAGTCATTCTGTTCTTAGCATATGTTTAAGAAATAAGCATGTTCTTTGGTGGCTGTGTGTTTTTTGTTAAAACCCTAGTGCAGTGTGAAAACTAAGTGAAGTCTGAATCAGACCTAAAACGTAACCTTTGAAATTGCCTCTGAAATCAGACTCTGAGTTCAGACCCAGAACTTAACCATTGAATCAGACTCTGAGATCAGACCCTGAAACTTAACCATTGAATCAGCCTCTGAGATCAGACCTTGAAACTTAGCCTCTGAAATCAGACCCAGACCAGTAGCCTCTGAAATCAGACCCAGACCAATAACCTCTGAAATCAGACCCAGACCAATAACCTCTGAAATCAGACCCAGACCAATAGCCTCTGAAATCAGACCCTAACCAGTAACCTCTGAAAATTAGCCTCTGAATTCATACCCTGAAATCAGACCCTTATTCGACTCTGAAATCAGACACTGACCCGCAGCCTCTAAAATCAGACCCTGGATTCAGACCATCATCAGACTCTGAAATCAGGCTTTGAAAACCAGCCTATGAAATCAGAACCTAAATCACCCTCTGAATTCAGAACCACATTTAGCATCTAACGTTATCAAAAAAAAAAAAAAAAAAAAAGGGACTTGAGTGATAGTGATCACTTGAGAAAAAAAAAAAAGTAAAAAGTGAAATTTTTTTGGTGAATCTAGTTTGTTCCATATTATCATTTAGGTGCCCGTGGAGGGTATCCCATCAAAATTTCTATAGCGGTGCCAAATTTTCTCCCGAAATTGCATACGACCGTGAATTTGCATGCTTATTTTTTTTTCCATTGTGCTAATTGTTTACTCCTTATTTCTAATTACTCTAGCTTAAGTATTATTGATTGAGTCTCCGTCATTACTATTCCTGTTCGCGTTTTGTTTTCCGCCTGCCCTATATATATATATTGTTGGGTCCGTTGTGTTCATGCTAGCTTGAGGACTGCATTGGTTTGTATTCTTGGATTGAGTGTGGTTTCACTTTTGAATTGAGGACGAACTTAAGAGTGGTAAAAGGCAGTGATTGTGAGCACAGTATCGGGTAAAACCCAATAGAGTGCAAACACGAGTGGAGTGATATCATTCGAGTGTAAACACGTGAGATTGTGAGGATTTAGATATTTGTTTTACTTTCTTGTTATTTCTAATCTGTTTGTTTAGTGTTGAGATGGCAGTTCTAACTACTGATGAAAAGCTTGAGGCTTTGGATAGGAAATTTACAGATATGATGGAGAACATGAATACTGCTTTGGAGAGATTGTCCAAGAGTGTAGAAAGTATTCAAACTGTAGCGGTCCCAGAGTAACACCACCTCAGAATGTAACCACCACCTCACAATGTGCCACCTCGCCATGTACCACCACAGTATGTACCACCAGATGAAGAGGAAGCTGAAATGAGTTTGATGATTCTGATGGTTTTGATGATGTGGAGGAGAGATTTCCGCCTGGGCATGATAGGAGGCCTAATAGAGGAGGTTTGATTGGAGGAATGATAGGAGGGATAGACGGTTTGATGATAGAGGTGCATATGATGCCAGAAGAGGGGATTATGATCGGAGAGGATATGGTAGGCGAGGAGATTAGATGGTGATCTAGGTGCATCAAGATCAAAGATACCAACATTCCAAGGCAAGAATGATCCTGAAGCTTATTTAGAATGGGAAAAGAAAATAGAATTGATTTTCAACTATCATCACTACTCAGACGAGAAGAAGATCAGTCTGGCAGCAATTGAGTTTACGATGATTTGGTGGGATCAGCTTGTCTCTACTCGGAGGAGAAACTATGAGAGACCGGTTCAGATATGGGCAGAACTTAGGGGTCTCATGAGAAAGAGATTTATACCCAGCCATTACTATAGGGAGTTGTATCAGAAACTACAACATCTGTATCAGTGGACCAAAAATGTTAGGACTATTACACAGAGATGGAAGTTTCCATGATCAGGGCCAAATGTAGTTGAGGATGTAGAAGCTACTAGGCACGGTTTCTAGGGGGGCTTGAATAGAGAGATTGCAAACATGGTGGAGTTGCATCATTATATTGATTTGGAGGATATGCTTCACATGGCTATCAAGATAGAAAGGCAACTCAAGAAAAAGTCAACATCCAGATTTGGTACTCAAGCTACTTCTGCATGGAAAGGGAATGGGTTCCGAATGAGAAGCGAGATGGAGGCTTTGACAAGCCTAGGGGGCGAATTCAGTGGAGGCTTTAATAAGCCTAGGGCCGAACCTAGTGCCAAGGGGGTAAAGAGGCGGTAGAACTGATCAAGACTAGACCAAAATCTGGAGGGAGCAACTACTAGAACTAAGATGTCAAGTGTTTCAAAGTGTTTGGGGCATGGGACACTATGCTTCACAATGTCCCAATATGCGAACCTTAGTGATTGATAAAAAGAGTGTAGAGGTGATAAAAAAAAACCCCATCAATGCCACTTTCCGAGCAGCCCCCTAACAAAGCTAACTTCGCTCGCCACAAGCGCATCAACCTAATAAGCCAACTGCCTTTCCACCTTGCCCTCGCCCTTGCCACCTACCTATTAGCCTCACAGTAGCACTTCGCCCCACTAACCAACGCACCCACAACTCAACCATTAAACAACACAGCACTGCCCCTTTGAAGCCAAATAACGTCAAGTTGACCATCTCTCCACGCCACATAGCCCATTCAATAAAGACAACTTCTGCCACGCATACTACCCCAAACCCCACGCTCACACACCTCGCCACCTAGCCATAAAATGCCACACAGCCCACTCAAAACCTGCACCTTGACAACGCCGCTTGCCCCCACTCATTAACTCTCAGTCCACACTTCACGTAACAGCCCTTGCGAACCCTGCCACTCAATAAGCCTTAACTGCCGCATCTTACACACCCAAAACACCCAGAAAACACACCCAGAAACTGTCCTAAAACTACATCAAAAAATGCCCAGTAAACTGCCCAGAAAACCTGCCCAGTAAACTGCCCAGAAAGCTACCCAGAAATGGCTAAAAACAATCCAAAAAACTGCATCTTTACCACCGAAAACCGAGACCCCAAACAACAGTGAAACGGAGTGAAAAACAACACCTGAACAGTGAAAACACGAGGAAAGACGTTGAGTTAGCAAATCGGAAAAGTAGCGGATCATTCACCCTTCCAACGGACGTGTAACGCCCTTTCTTGAGACGACAAAAAAAGGTTAGACCTGAGGGCACCCTTTTATTATTATCTTTCGTTTATTTTATTTATTTTAGAAATATTATCGCATGAGAGTCGTTTGAGGCATGTTGTTGATTGTTGGATGAGCGGAATATGTGTTCCCTTTGTGGTATATATGATGGAAACCCAGACGTAAATTCCGTAGCCGACTCTGAATGGACGGTAGTGCGATTTGTACTCGGGATACAACGCCACGTACCACTTAAGAGACACGCATTTCGTCTCATCCAAACTTGGTTTTGAGCATGATGTAGTCTAGCTTATTGTTTGTTTTCAGCATGATTAGGTTATTTTATGCATGGTATTTTGTTTAGTTTATGATTATGTTTAAATAGTTTTGTTTATTTTGGTTTAATGGCTCAATGTGCTCATTGTGTGATATTGCGTGTTTAGCGTTATGACAACTTACTTTGAAGTATGCGAACTTAGATATAGGTTCTCATTGTTATTATTATGCATGCGGACTTAGGCGTAGATTACCCTTGAGCATGAATTTTGAATAGATTCGGTTAGTTTATTGCACAAATCATATCATCACAAGTGACATAAGTAAGGGACCATTCCGAACCCAACGGTTTGAGGTCTTCCCTTGCGATGGGTGAGTGCGGCCTTAAATATTTGTCCCAGTTCATACCGCGGTGGCGACTCCATGTTATTTTGTACTCCCAACTAGGCGCGGCGAGCCTAGAACAGCGTCGTCAAGTTCTATGTCCTACAAAGTGGTTGGGGGCATTTAATGCCAATTTCCCTCCAACACTTTTTGCTTTCTGCTTTTGGTAAAGCATATACAAAACTTTTGAGAGTTGACTTTGTAATTAGGTTTTTGGAAACAAACATACACAAAACACAAAACTCTCTCTTCTCTCCCTTGCCTTGGCCGAAAACACCACCTCTTGTTCTTGAAATTTTTTTGCAAAATTTCATCCAATCTAGCACTTAAGGAGTCAAAGAAGGTGATAGGGAAACTCACCCTGGGTTGAAAAGATTCAACAAGCTTAGGACTTCCAACAAACTCAAAGAAAGTCTTGAAAGCAATACATCCAAAACCGATCAATGTAAGTTATTTTTCCGCAAACTTATTTTGATTTATTCACACACAAATCATCCTAGTGATCTTGTGGCATGTGTAGGACACTAACGATGGTAGCTAGAGCCATCCTAAGTTTGATTTGAAAATCTATGGTTCATGACTTTAATTTGGGGATTTGTATTGGAGCCATGATTTGCCTAAATTGGTTGTTTAGTTATGGTTGGATGATGTTGAATTGGATTTGTACATCTAAGGAACTGAGAAAAAATTGATTAGATCAAAAATCCCCAATTTCCCACCTTGGTCGAATGGAACCCTAGGAGTGCTCATGGTGAATTTTTGAAATTTGACAATTAGATATGTTAATTGGCATGAAATGAATGTTAGATGTGATTTAATTGTATTGAAATCAAATTGCCTGATGAATTCTTGTCAAAACCATGAGCTATAAGCAAGCATGTAAAATGAATTGTTTTGCTTCAATTGTGTTGGACATGAATTGGAAATTAAAGAGCATGATTAATTGGATT
>SKCR01033372.1:0-83938 GCA_019454045.1 Zanthoxylum bungeanum | reverse complement strand
ATTTAGAAATTCTTAATATTTCCATAATTCATATGCATTTGTAAATTTGAGAATCCTATCAATTATGCTTTTATCTAATGATTCACATAAAACTTTAAGTGCATTGGAATTTAGCGAAGTTTTTCGCCCTTCCGTGATCTCTTTATATCCACCAATATCGTAGGCGAGTAAAAATGTGAGCATCATTCTTTTCTAAAATTTGTTGTCCGTTCCATTATAAAATGGCGGTCTATCAGTGAATGATCCTTTGGCGAATTATGTTGTGTAGCTTGTAAAGGCCATGATCTATTCTCGAACGATTAAATCTTTATTAAAAATATCTCGCTTTGATATCAAATGAAATTACCTACCATCACTCAAACAACAATCTCTATATACCCAATAGCAGAGATGAATTTGGTAATGGCGAAATAATACGTAATTATAAATATCTTCGATTTTATGCTACTAAGTTAGTAACTTTACCAATTTAGCTTAATGATCAATTTTCTCACTCATAATACATTCCCAAATGCAAGTTACTATATGATATGTAAATATAAAATATAACTTGCGATAAATAAAGAGTTTAGGGGTAGAGAAATTGACACCGTAATTTATAATGGTTCGGCCAATAATGCCAACATCCATTCCTTCAAGCCATGTTTGAAGCTTTCCACTATCAAAACTGATTTCACACTTTACACAGTGAGTTTTTTGTTGCTCACTCACAACCAAGAGTTGTAGTTCACCATACACCAAGAATTTTCCTAGGTTTACTCAAACCTTTTACAATACCAAGAGTTTTGTCCCTTATGTTCATTATTTAACATTTACGTAAATTATCATTTTGAGTATACCTACTCAACAAGGGATTTCACTACCACAAGTATTTGATAAAGAAATTTTAAAACACAATTGGATACACACACAAAAGATAATGAAGATTTAGGTGCGAGTGTATGTCCAAATATTTCCAAGCTACTAAATGATATGAATATGTAGTGTGTGAGCTTTGATTATGATAAGAGTGTTTGATAATGAAAGTTTACGTTAACTCTCTATTTTTACCTCGAAAGAAAATATAGGAAGGTGTAAGAACTTGGCAAAAATGAAATAGGGACTCAATTTATAGTGAGAATGAAATTATCATGTTTTGTGCCCTGAGGCCGATATGTCGGTCTGTGGATATAATGACTATAAAAATATGATTGTTGACATTGTTAAGCGTAAAAAATGAATTATTGACCAGTATGTAGATCGGTATGAATCATGCAGGTTCCAGAGAGCATGTTAGATCGGTATGAATGTCGATATGCTCTAGTGCGATTCCAGTAAATGTGCAAACTTCATACTGACCGATATAGATAGATCGGTATAGAGTAGTCTGGTTCCAAAGGCAATGCAAAACTGCTCAGAACAGAGAAGAGGTACCAATATACAGGTGTGGAGGACCGATATGCCTAGGGGTGGCCACCGGTCTGGTTCTGTTCCATAAGTGTGGAACTGGAACCAGAACCAAACCAAATGGTTCAGGTTTCGAACTACTGGAACCATTAGGTTCCAACGGTTTGATTTCGCTGGTTCTGAATCCGTCCGGTTCCCACCGATTCAGTTTCGATTCTGAACCGGAACCATGGCGGGGTCTAGGTATACCGATTCCAGTGCAGAAATCTCAAGATTTGAATGTTTAAAATATTTTACACTCGACCCCAATGCATCTATATGAATATGTATGAGTCCTATAAGCTTAAAGTACTTGAATTACATACTCACTTACAATGAGAGCTCTTAGCTATAAGACTACATTGTTGGCGACTTGGTCGCGTAATTGGATTTTGATGATGAAACAAGAAAGAAGTCTTTGACAAGCAAATATGAAGTTATACAAAAAGATTTCGAACCGCAACGTGGTGAAGAGCAAGAATGTGAAGACTTGCGGTAAATCGAGATAATCTTACGAAGTCTTAGCTTAGGGCTTTAAGTGTAATGTGAATTGTAATATTCAAGTGCCTAAGCTCATATAGATCATGCAAATTCACTTAGATGCATTAGGTTCATGTATAAAATATATTAAAATCTTCATATCTACATTTTTGGTACTGAGACCAACATATCGATCTCTTACCAGTGCCCATACCGGTGAAAGGCTCTGTTTTGCACACTAACTGGAACCTACACGGACCTTACTGGTCCTTTATCGATCACCATAACGGTGAACTAATGTATTGCAATACTACTAAAATCGGCATAAACCAAACTAGTTTCAATACTGATCTTTAATCTGGTCGTCCTAGGAATTACATACTCACTATAACCGATATGACCTAAACCGGTCTACATACCGATCTAGCGGTTGGATTCTCCCAATGGCTAGTTCCCTAATTGGAACCGGCAAGGACCAAGCCGGTCACTATACCGGTCTAACAACTGGTTTCTCTCAACGGCTATATTACCGTTAGTGACCGGCATACCGGTCTCAGAAGTGTCTGTTGGGGATGTTTTTCATTTTCTATATAAATGAACCCCAACTAATTTTTTCAAATTTAGAGACATCATAATACATCTTCATACATTCTCTAAGGCACAAACAAGAGTATCTTAAACCTTCTTAATCTCAAACACTCTCAAGCTCACACACTCACCTTCATATCATTTAGTGAGCTTAGAACACTTGGGTTTTTAACTCACACAATCTTCATTATATTTGTGAGTGTCCAAGTGTGTTTTAAATCTTCTCATACAAAACACTTATGGTTGTGAAATCCCATCTGTTATGTAGTTGTATAGGTTTGTGAGTAAGCCTATGAACAAAACTCAAAGTTGTAAAAGGTTCGGAGTGCACCTTTGCCGAAAACTCTTAGTTGCGAGTGAACCACGGAAACTCGATTCTAGTGGAAATCTTCAAACGAGGCTTGGAGGAGTGGACGTAAGCACGTTTGGCTGAACCACTATAAATCTCGGCGTCGTATTTCATTTCCCTATAATTTTATTGCAAGTTTATTTATGTTTATGTTTATTGAATAGAAAACTTGCATATATATTATTAATTGGAATAAAGAAGATTAGCTTAAGTGTCCATTTGGTAATAAAAGCTAAAAATCGGTAAAGATTTATTAATTCTGCATTTATAGCGATAACCCAATTCACCCCCCTCTTGGGTATAGAGATTTCTTTGTCGTTATTGCTTGTGGGTAATTTCAGTTGGTATCAGAGTGAGGTATTCTCTACAAGACTTAACCGTCCGAGAATAGATCATGGCATCTACAAGCAACTCGTCAAATCTTACAGAGGGATTTTCAACAACTAGACCTCCATTTTACACCGGAACGGACTAAAACTATGGGAAGATGAGAATGTTGAATTATCTCATTGTCGTTGATCCATAATCTTATTTAGTTATCACACGAGGTGCAAAAGGACCAACGAAAAGGGATAGCAATGGAGTTGAGATTCCGAAGCCAAGTTTAGAATGAGATAGTGAGGATTTAAAGCAAGCCTCACAAAATACTAAGGCACTCAACCAACTTCTATGTGCCATTGTTCGGGATCAAATAAACAAACTTCCAGAGTGTGGAAATACATATGATTTGTGGAAGTTTTTGGAAATGATCAACAAGGGCACAAGCCAAGTAAATGAATCGAAGATCAACCAGTTCATGAGTGAATTGGACAACTTCAAAATTGAATCCGGGGAAGAAATTGATCACATGATTTCAAGGTTTACGGTCATCATCAATCATTCGGGCGCCTTGGGAAAAGTCATTGGGCCATCCGATCAAGTGAATAAAATCTTGAGATCACTCCCTAAAGAATATAGAAGCTATACCGCCTCCATCAAAGAAGCAAACGACATGAATACCTTGAAGATGGATGATTTAAACTGTAAATTACTTGAATATGAATTAGAGATCAAGATGGATAAAAAGGAGGAAGATGAGAAAAGGACAAGGAAGTCATTGGCATTAAAATGAAGAAGAAGAGACGACTCAAGCTCAAGTGATAGTGATGATGAGTCGGCTCAAATAAATAAGAACTTCAAGAAGCTCCTAAAATCCGTAAAGCAAAAGGGAAAATCAAAAGCGGATGATAAGAAAGAAGAAAAATGACCACGGAAGAATAAGAAAATTATTTGTTATGAATGCAACAAACCGGGTTATATAGCTACTGATTGCCCATGAAAAATGATGAAAGGAAAATCAAAGAAAAAGACAATGAAAGCAACCTCATCATGGAGCGATAGCGACTCCAGCTCATCCGAGGAAGAATAAGCCAAAGAAAGAACAACCTAGCGCTTATGGCCCTTGAGAATGATCTAGCACTTATGGCCATCGAGAATGAGGATTTCTTCATTGAAAATGAAGAAGAAAGCGAAGAAGAAAAAGTACACAATTTTCAAGACTATGATGATTTAATTAATGCTTTTAATGGCTTAAAAGAATTGTGTGATATACTTAAAAAGAAATTAAAATTAGTAAAAATTAACATGCTACAATTAAAAATGATCGTGCATGTTGTATGGATAAAATTCATGTTTTAGGTAATGAGATTATTTTCTTAAAGGCCAAACATGAAAAAGAAATTGCTTGCTTAAATGATGAAAATGCATGTTTAAAGATTAAAAAGCTAGAACTTGAAAAGACCATATCTAATATGCCATCTAGCTCTAAAACATGCAATTGCGAATCGATTTTGAATGAAAATGTTCTATTAAACACAAAGGTTATAGATTTACAAAACATACTTGGTAAATTCACATTGGGACATAAAAATTTTAATATGCTCATTGGATCCCAAAAATGTGCTTTTAAAAGAGAATGATTATAATATAGGCCTTATGTTAAGAGAAAATTTTTGAGAAATAATTTTGTTAAGGCGTCCGATTCTCATGTTAAAAATGCTATCAATGAAAATATCACATATCATGCTTGTAATAAAAAGGGATATAAAATTTTTGAATGCATGAACAAGTATGTGATTAAGAATGCATGGATTCCTCAAGGAATCAGAATTAACCCCAATGGACCCAAGAAAGTTTGGGTACCAAAATGTAATTGATGAATGTGTAGGGGAGCTTTGGGAATGGATCTTAAAATAGAATTACAAATTGATCCCAAAGGCTCAAAGATATTAGGAATCGCAACGGTAATAGATAAAATCCGTATTCACGAAAATATTGGTATTGTTTCCTCTAAATTGTGTATGTATGCATATTTCAAATTGATTTAAATATTTTGAAGTATACAAAGTGATTAGGCAATGTATTCAACTTCTATTGATATCAATTATTCATTTGATATCATTAAATACCTTAATCATAAAGTTACACCCCTTTTAATATCAGTTGGTATCATATTGTATTTATTGAGTTAAATCACATATATGTGCTTACGTAGTTGATTTGCATTGAAAATGCTTTTGCAATACGAACATACTTAGTTTAAAATGAAATGCACGTATATTGACATAGGTTTCCATTGATAAAATGAAAAATATGGATTTTTGACATTTAACTAATTGGTATCATGATTTATATTGATGTATTTTTAATTGGTATCAAATTACGGAGAAATCACGCTTAAGATGATAATTATTCAATTGGTAATCATTGGTATAAAATTTTATTTGGACATACATCATACATAATTTTTTACATTTTATGGCAAAAAGGGGGAAATGCCAAATGTGCATATTTTTAAATTTTGGTATCATTATTTAATGCACATATGTAATTGGTAGCTCATTTAGCACTAAATTATTGCTTCTCTACTTTTTGATAATGTCAATGGGGAGAAATCATTGGAATGAGATTAAAACTTGTTTTACTCTCACCTTTGGTTTAAGGGGGAGTAATTGTATTAATGTGTTTGTCTAAGTCTTATAAAGCTATCTTGAAGACAATCACACATTGAGGGGGAGCTTATATTGAAGGGGAGAAAAATCGCCACTATTTCGACTCCTAGAAGCTCACAAGTCTAAACAAGTTTTAATGGGTTACCATCATCAAAAAGAGGGAGATTGTTGGCGACTTGGTCGCGTAATTAGATTTTAATGATGTAATAAGAAAGAAGTCTTCGACGAGCAAATACGAAGTTATACAAAAATATGTCGAAGCGCAACGTGGTGAAGAGCGAGAATGTGAAGACTTGCGGCAAATCGAGATAATCTTGCGAAGTCTTAGCTTATGGCTCTAATTGTAATGTGAATTGTAATATTCAAGTGCCTAAGCTCATATGGATCATGCACATTCACTTAGATGCATTAGGTTCATGTACAAAATGCATTAAAATCTTCATATCTATATTTTTGGTAATGAGACCGACATACCGGTCTCTTACCGGTGCCCATACCGGTGAAGTGCTATGTTTTGCACTCACTGGAACTGGCACGGACCTTACCGGTCCCTTATCGGTCACCATACCAGTGAACCTATGTATTGCAAGACTATTGGAACCAGCACAAACCAAATTGGTTTCAATATCGGTCTTTAATCTGGTCGTCATGGGGATTGCATACTCATTAGAATCGGCATGATCTAAATCGATCTACATAGCGGTCTAACGGCTGGATTCTCCCAACGGCTAGTTCCCTTATTAGAACCGGCAATGACCAAACCGGTCACCATACCGGTCTAACAGCTGGTTTCTCCCAACAGCTATATTACCGTTGGAGACAGACATACCAGTCCTGCAGAGACTGGCATACCGGTCTCAGCAGTGTCTGTTAGGGATGTTTTTCATTTTCTATATAAATGAACCACAACTAATTTTCCCAAAGTTAGAGACATCATAATACATATTCATACATTCTCTAAGGCACAAACAAGAGTATCTTAAACCTTCTTAATCTCAAACACTCTCAAGCTCACACACTCACCTTCATATCATTTAGTGAGCTTAGAACACTTGGGTTTGCAACTCACACAATCTTCATTATATTTATGAGTGCCCAAGTGTGTTTTAAATCTTCTCATACAAAAATACTTGTGGTTGTGAAATCACATCTGTTGGGTAGTTGTATAGGTTTGTGAGTAAACCTACGAACAAAACTCAAAGTTGTAAAAGGTTCGGAGTGCACCTTTGCCAAAAACTCTGGTTGCGAGTGAACCACAGAAACTCGATTATAGTGGAAATCTTCAAGCAAGGCTTTGGGGGAGTGGACGTGGGCACTTTTGGCCGAACCACTATAAATCCCGGTGTCGTATTCTCTTTCCCTATACTTTTACATATTGCAAGTTTATTTATGTTTATGTTTATTGAATAGAAAACTTGCATATAGATTATTAATTGGAATAGAGAAAATTAGCCTAAGTGTCCATTTGGTAATAAGAGCTAAAAATTGGTAAAGATTTATTAATTTCGCATTTATAGCGATAACCCAATTCACCCCCCCCCCGGTATATAGATTTCTTTGTCGCTATTGCTTGTAGGGAATATCATACACTTGATTTCTTCGATTGGCTCTTGAGTTTTCACATCCATTTTGCATCGACATCTTTTTACAATACTCACGAATGCACGTCAAAATCTCTTGCATTGTATTATCAAAATCCATCATTAAGAATATGTTGCTAATATTTTTTCCTTCACTCGGCGATTTCGGGCGCACACACATAAGTTGTAATATTATAAACTATTTTAATTACTTTCTAATGATTTTCTTGAAATTTCAATATTTTCATATCCTAACATTATAATTTTCTCTTTATTTGAGTTTTTAGGAGTAAAATATAAGTTTGTGATGGATAGTTATTAGATAAAATTGAAAAAAATAATTATGATGTAAACACTAAGAGCATCTCCAACACTACTATGTATATGACTCCTTACATATATCAAAAAATGACATTACTTTTTAATTTAGAGAGTCATCTGAGAAGATTTATCTCGTACAAATCTCATATTTAATATAAAAAATTTTATTATGTAGATAATGTAATGACAATTGGTTGATTTTTATAATAACATTCTTTTATGTGTATGTCATATTCTCTTCCTCATAAATCTAAGGAAATTGAAAGTCACTCGCACTATTGACGACATAATATTATTGAAAGTCACTCGCACTATTGGTTGATTTTTATAATAACATTATTTTATGTGTATATCATATTCTCTTCCTCATAAATCTAAGGAAATTGAAAGTCACTCGCACTATTGAGGACATGATATTATAAAATTACAAAAATGATATTTTTATAATATTTTATATAATATTTTATACAATCAAGTATAATTGGAAATGAATTTATTTTCCTTTAATTTTTTTATGTTTTTCCAAATATATTTAGTTATACAAAGTGTTTGTATGAATATTATTTTTGATCAAGTTATATACACTATTTTCTCCTATCAAACGCGTCAATTTTTTCCCCAAAAGGGCCAAAATCTCATTAATATTCACATTCAATTTCATTAATATTATACCTTGCAAAATCTGATTCTCAAATATTCAGATTTTAAAATGCTACCAGAACTACTTCTAGAATTCAATACAAAATCTGATTACTTTAAAATCAGATTATTTACATTCAATTTTTATTTGTATTTACTACCATCATCTAATACACTTTTTTTTTTGAAACATGCACTAACAAGTTTGGCCCATTATGTCTTTGGTGGTGTAGGGTTTAAGATCTCAACTTGAGATTTTGAGATCAAATCCAGAGAGTGTGTTTCTTGTAAGAGTCTGGGACAGCCTATGATTTTACCTGCTTCGCTTAAACCCGAAAGAGATGATTTGGCGACGTGATTTTCTAATGATTCCCAAAAAAAAAAAAAAAAAAATTTGGCCCGTTATTTTATGTTAAACTTCATATTCTCTCATTAATATTCACAATCTGAATCCTGAAGGAACAGAGGAAAAAAAACCACAGAGACTGTTTCATCTCTCTGTCCATTCATAAACATTAAATACAAATTTTCAAAGTTCCTTTAAATGAAAGTTAAGGTTCTTTATAATTATATAACTTGCAATACATATACATAACATTTCAAGGCAGAAGCAGCATTGAGGTGAGCTAGCAATGCAAATGGATGCATCAGAAGCATCAATAAGAATCAGCAGGGCACGTTTAGGCAGTTCAAGCATATGGAGAAACGACACTATTGATGTTTTCACAAGGTCTTCACGTGAAGATACTTATGATGATGATGATGATGATGATGATGAAGCATTGAAATGGGCAGCTATTGAAAAATTACCCACTTATTTGCGTCTGAGAAGAGGGATACTCACTGAAGCTGAGGGCCAAGCAAGAGAGATTGATATCAGGAATCTTGGATTCATTCAAAGAAGGAACCTCGTTGAGAGACTAATAAAAATTACTGAAGAGGATAATGAAAAGTTCTTGTTAAAGCTCAAGGACCGCATTGAAAGGTACTTTTAAGTTCTTGGAATTCTTTTGTACTTTTAGATCATTTTATGATCAGCGGCGTAGTCAGAATATTTTAACGTAGTAAATTAAAATTATCTTATTAACTAATCAGACTAGTAGTTATATTTTAACAAATTTTAGGATTGAACGAGTGCCTAGACTCTTCAATGTGTTTGATATTTAATTTCAGGGTGGGGCTTGATCTTCCTACAATTGAAGTTCGGTTTGAGCATTTAAATGTTGAAGCAGAAGCTTACATAGGAAGTAGAGCTTTACCAACTATCTTCAATTTTTTTGCTAACATGTTAGAGGTATGTATTTCATATGGTTAAGTTCCTGTAATTTTACATGTCATTTTTATTGTTCTGTTTCTCTGTACAGAGTTTCTTGAATTATCTTCACATTCTTCCAAGCAGAAAAGAACCATTAACAATTCTTCATGATGTTAGCGGAATCATCAAACCTCGAAGGTGAAAAAAATTATTCATTGTAAGCTCTTCAGAGTTCAAGCATTTCTTATCAGTAAATTGGTTCCTTTTTTTTTTTTTTGGGTAGATTGACATTACTTTTAGGCCCTCCAAGCTCTGGAAAAACCACATTATTATTGGCTTTGGCTGGAAAGCTTGGAAAAGATTTGAAAGTAAGCAAGCAATGTCACATGCATGATGCATCTTCAATTGTTTCTTTCTTTATGATTAGTTCATGTGATTATGTAACATTGGCACTAATGAAAATTCAGTTTTCGGGGAGAGTCACATACAATGGACATGAAATGGAAGAGTTTGTGCCACAAAGGACGTCGGCTTATATAAGCCAGAATGATCTTCACTTGGGGGAGATGACAGTGAGAGAGACACTGGCCTTTTCAGCAAGATGCCAAGGAGTTGGACCCCGTTATGGTCAGTGAATTTTAGCCTACCGTATTTGCTAACATAACATTGCATTTGCAATATATTAACCAATGATTCTGTGTTTGCAGAGGTGTTAAAAGAACTATCTAGAAGAGAAAAGGCTGCAAATATCAAGCCAGATCCTGATATTGATCTTTACATGAAAGTAAGATAACAATTTTTAAATTCATGGACAAAGTTTCTGTGATGTTTGTTAGTTTTATTTTTTTTACTAATTTTATGTTACTGCTAACTAATTTTGCAGGCAGCAGCATTAGAAGGGCAGGAGACAAATGTAGTTACAGATTATGCTCTCAAGGTAGCCTAGAGATTTGAAATCTTGATTTTCTGTAGTACAATTAGTAATATCTATGTAACCAAATGCTTAAAGTTGGAAATTTTCATGATGGCGTCGCGATTTCACAATGGTTTCTTGAATTTTCTATGTGCAGATTTTGGGACTAGAAGTGTGCGCGGATACAATGGTGGGAGATGAAATGTTGAGAGGAATCTCAGGTGGGCAAAGGAAGCGTCTGACAACAGGGGAGATGCTTGTTGGGCCTGCAGGAGCACTTTTCATGGATGAAATATCTACTGGTTTGGACAGTTCAACAACATACCAAATAGTAAACGCTTTGAGACAGTCCATTCATATTCTCAACGGAACCGCTGTAATCTCTCTTCTCCAGCCAGCACCAGAAACTTATGATCTGTTCGATGACATAATTCTTCTAGCTAGTGGGCAAATTGTTTATCAAGGTCCCCGTGAAAATGTGCTCGAATTCTTTCAATGCATGGGCTTCAAGTGCCCTGAGAGGAAAGGAGTTGCTGACTTTTTACAAGAGGTAAGGTCATAACTTGAAAAGAAGTTGTAATTTTGTATACTTTATCAATCTTCAAAACTAATTGACTTTCGACCAACGTTTTTGTTTATTTTTTTGTGGGGTTGCTAAATAGGTGACTTCAAGGAAAGATCAAGAGCAATACTGGGCAAATAAAGATGACCCTTATAGCTTTGTTACTGTCAAGGAATTTTCTGAAGCATTTCAATCATTTCACATTGGTCGAAAGCTAGGTGATGAGCTTGCTACTCCATTTGACAAGTCCAAAAACCACCCTGCTGCTCTGACAACTAAGGAGTATGGAGCTAGTAAGAAGGAACTGTTTAAAGCTTGCTTCGCAAGAGAATATTTGCTCATGAAGAGGAACTCATTCGTCTACTTCTTTAAAATGTTTCAGGTGAGAAACATCCAAGTATCTAAGATAGAGAAAAAATAAATTATAATGATTTCAACAATATTTATTTTTGTTGCTCAATTTTCAGATATTTTTCTCAGCTTCTCTGACTATGACTTTGTTTCTGAGAACTGAGATGCACCGGGACACAGTAGAAGATGGTGCAGTTTACATGGGAGCTTTATTCTTTGCTATCACCACAATAATGTTTAACGGATTCTCAGAGCTTTCTATGACTATCATGAAACTTCCTGTCTTTTACAAGCAAAGGAACTCTCTCTTTTTCCCTTCATGGGCATACTCTTTACCTACATGGATCCTTAGGATGCCAATAACCTTTATTGAAGTTGGAATTTGGGTGTTCATGACTTATTATGTTATAGGCTTTGATTCCAACATTGAAAGGTACGTGTAAAACGATCACTTAACATCTTCAAGTTTCAATTATTTGGGTTCTATAACTTGATAAATTTCTCAATTTACAGGTTTTTGAAGCAGTACCTTTTACTCCTTTGTGTAAATCAGATGGCTTCGGGACTGTTCCGATTAATGGGTGCACTTGGAAGGAATATAATTGTTGCTAACACATTTAGTTCATTCGCTTTACTTACAGTCCTGGTTTTGGGAGGATTTATCTTATCAAGAGGTGAATGAATACTCAACCAAAATAATGAGAAATTTGAATAGAACTCTTGACCATAGAAACTCTGTTGATTTGCCTCAGATGATGTAAAGAAATGTTGGCTATGGGGTTATTGGTTCTCGCCAATGATGTATGCACAGAATGCTCTCGCTGTGAATGAATTTCTTGGGAAGAGCTGGAGTCGTGTAAGTTTATTTTTAACTCAAGTTTGGGAAGAGAGAAAGTTAGTATTAGAGTAAATATAATTCAGAACTTGACCATTGATAGCTATTTTCCTTTGCAACTTTTGGATCCTAGGTTCCTCCTAATAGCACAGAATCATTTGGAGTTGTGATCTTGAAAGCTCGTGGCCTTTTCCCTGAAGCATATTGGTATTGGATTGGAGTAGGAGCTTTGCTTGGATATGTTCTTCTATTCAATTTACTTTTTACCATGGCTCTGAAATATCTTGACCGTAAGCGCACTTTTCTTATACTTATCATTCTTGTTACCCAGCGTTAATAACCTGATTATTGGAATAATTTGTTGCAGCATTTGGGAAGCCTCACACAATATTATCCAAAGAGGCCTTCGCTCTGAAAAATGCTTGCAAAATTGGAGAGCCTGTGGAGCTGTCATCAAGAGTAAAGAGCTCTTCTGGTGAGCTAAAAGCTGAGAGATTTGTGTTTCCACTGTTAACTTGTGGAAAAGATATATAACATTAAGTCCTTTGAAAAAAAATATGCAGAGGGAGGGAATGAAAGTCATAGAAATGTATCATCCAGGACTTTGTCTGCAAGAATGAGAAGCTTTAGTGGAGCAGATCAGAATAGAAAGCGGGGAATGATTCTTCCTTTTCAACCTCATTCTATCACTTTTGATGATATCAGATATGCAGTAGACATGCCACAAGTACTCTCATGTTTCCCTGATTTAAGCATTTTTCAAAATGTTGATTTTTTTTTTTTTTGTAACTGCTCATTTGTTTGTAGCTACCGTAACCAAAGGATGGCTTCACATTCTTTGAACTGAGTGTTGAAAGCATTATTCTGTTTATAGGAAATGAAAGCTCAAGGTATTCCTGATGATCGGCTAGAACTTTTGAAGGGTGTGAGTGGTTCATTTAGGCCAGGAGTCCTCACAGCTCTAATGGGTGTTAGTGGTGCTGGCAAGACCACTCTAATGGATGTGTTGGCTGGAAGGAAAACAGGTGGATACATCAGCGGTAGAATCACAATTTCTGGGTATCCAAAGAATCAAGACACATTTGCTCGCATATCAGGATACTGTGAGCAAACTGATATCCACTCTCCTCATGTTACAGTCTACGAGTCCTTGGTTTATTCTGCTTGGCTTCGATTACCCCCCGAGGTCGATTCTGATACTAGAAAGGTAATACTGCATACGTATTGATAATCATCAATTTACTTCTCTATATGTTGAAACTTCAATTGGTTTTTGGTTCTCTTGGAGAATATTAGATTACTGACCAGGTTTTAACTGATTGTTTGCAGATGTTTGTTGAGGAAGTAATGGAACTTGTGGAGCTGAAACCAATAAGGGAAGCACTTGTTGGATTGCCTGGTATGAGTGGGCTCTCAACTGAACAGAGAAAAAGGCTAACCATTGCAGTGGAGCTTGTAGCTAACCCATCTATAATTTTTATGGATGAGCCAACTTCTGGTTTAGATGCCAGGGCAGCAGCAATAGTAATGAGAACAGTGAGGAACACGGTGGACACAGGACGAACTGTGGTGTGCACCATTCACCAGCCAAGCATTGACATCTTTGATGCTTTTGATGAGGTATCATATCTCATTAATTCAATCTTAATGAACCAACAATTTGATGCTTTTATGTTGCATTTCAGCTACTCCTGATGAAACGAGGAGGTGATGTGATATTTGTTGGTCCATTAGGTCACCATTGTTCAGAATTGATCAAGTACTTTGAGGTGAGGCTAAAAATTATATGATATTCAAGATATTATTCATTTTTGTAGAGTATTTACTAACATATTTGGTCTTTATTCATAAAGGGAATCGATGGAGTACCTAAGATTAAAGATGGTTACAACCCTGCAACTTGGATGTTGGATGTTACGACACCAGCACAAGAAGCAGCACTTGGAATCAACTTTGCTGATGTGTACAAAAATTCAGAATTGTACAAGTAAGATAATCTCACAAATGGAAGAAAATTGCCGAAATGAATTTGCATTTTAAAACTTGAGTGCTCTATTTTTATTGTAATTTTATCTTGAAACAATGCAGGAGAAACAAAGAGATGATCAAGGAACTAAGTATACCTCATACCGGTTCAAAAGATCTTATCTTTCCAACGAGATACTCTCAGTCTTTCTTCACACAATGCATGGCTTGCCTGTGGAAACAGCATTTGTCATATTGGAGAAACCCGCCATACACTGCAGTGAGACTTTTCTTCACAACTGTTATAGCTTTGATGTTTGGGACAATTTTCTGGGATATAGGCTCCAAAAGGTAAAATGCAAAGTAGAGCAAATTGCAAATTCAAGTCACAATTGTCTCATCACTGTCCCTAATTCTTGCGAAACTTTTGGCAACTGTAGATCAAACCGACAAGATCTCTTTAACGCAATGGGCTCAATGTATGCTGCGATTCTCTTCCTTGGGATACAAAATGCAACAACAGTGCAGCCGGTTGTGGCTGTTGAGAGAACTGTCTTTTATAGAGAAAGAGCAGCTGGCATGTATTCAGCTTTGCCATATGCATTCGGACAGGTACTATGAAACTTTGATGACAAAAAACTTCTCTAAATTCCTAAAATTACTCTCACCAAATGACATTGCTTTGCAGGTTGTGATTGAGCTGCCTCACGTCTTCATACAGGCTGTTATATATGGGGTTATAGTATATGCCATGATCGGATTTGATTGGACAGTGAGCAAGTTTTTATGGTATCTCTTCTTCATGTACCTCACATTTTTATACTTCACATTCTACGGAATGATGACTGTAGCTGTTACTCCAAACCATAACATTGCTGCCATCATTGCCTCTGCCTTCTACGTATTATGGAACCTTTTTTCAGGATTCATCATTCCGCAACCAGTAAGTTACAATCATCCTTCTGCTTCTTTTTTTTCCCTTTAACTAAGACAAACTTTGATTAATGAGGACTAAACTTCATCTGCAACAGAGGATGCCAATTTGGTGGAGATGGTACTGTTATGTATGCCCTGTCTCATGGACACTGTATGGACTGGTTGCTTCACAATTTGGAGATGCAAATGAGACATTAGAGTCAGGTCAAAAGGTAAGAGATTTTGTGAAGGATTATTTTGGGTATGATCCTGACTTGGTAGGAGTCGTTGGAATTGTACTTGTCGGATTTGTTGTGCTCTTCGGCTTCATCTTTGCCTATTCAATCAAGGCATTTAACTTCCAACATAGATAAGGATGTTACTTATACCTGCAAAAAGTTCGATAAAAATATATATATATATAATTAATCTTCTTCAAGTCTGGTCCCTGTTTCCTGAAGCTCAAGCACACCAGAAAAATGCAGACAGTAACTCCTAGAGTCAATGCAGACACCCTCTTTCAGTGTAAGAATTTTGTCCGAGTGAATAATGCATCTCTTTTTGTTACCTTTTCAGTTGCATGTATTAGATACATAAATATATATTATATATGATACAAAGAGCAACCGCAGAAAAATTCTGAAGAATTTCTCTGCAATAGGCATCCTTGTTCTTGTCAGGATTTTGGTAATTTTACAAACATATGAATGCACAGGCTACCAGTGCTTAGAACTGTTTCTTCAAAACTTGCTAGTCATGCATCACCATTTGGTATGTAATTGGCTCCTTCTGGGTGTCATTGCATGACTAAGTTCCCCATCTCATCCATGCAAACTCGCTTCGTAAATTCTGTAACCCAGTATTAGGCTTAACAGAGAAACAGAGAAGAGAAACTTCATCAGGATTCAAATCCGGCTAAAAGGTTTTTCTGATCAAGCAAATCAAAATCTCAAATTAGCTTCAGGAGTTTTGGTCTGACTTGAGAGCTCAGAACCAGCTAAACATAACAAATAGATAACCCTATGAATGTTGATGTCCTTGATGAGATTCATAAGTAATCCATTGAAAGTGCATAGCTTTGAAAATCCTAAGACGAAAAGTACAGCATGCAGAAACAGAGGGAAAACAAAATACACGCAACAAATGTCAATATGTCATAACCAAAAACCCATAAAGATACCAAACATTACTACAAAATGGAAGTTTTTGTATGCCCAGTTTCAACTACGACACCAATGTATAAATCTTAACATAGATAAGGTATTATTTCGAAAACACCAAACACATAATGTAGTAAATAATTGGAGATAAACAATATAAATGAGAACAGATTATGTTAACTTGCGGCTGCATATGTTACAGTTGAATGAAACTCAAATCTCTCAACATCTAAAACTACAATTAAATAAGAAGGGGGGGGGAGGACAAAAAGAAAAGCATTCGTCACCGTCTCAATTTCCTAAGTTATCCAAGAAGCTTTGCAACTCTCTCAAACCCTCAGCAGAAAAGCTCCTTTGCACTCTTGAGCGTGGAGCAATCAAGTTTGGAGGTGGCTGGGATTGGAAGCAAACCACAACTACAGCTACATTATCCCCGCTCTTTCTCTTCAGTGCCTCGTCAACAAGATCCTTGCTACACATGGCTGGATCATTGTGCTCCCGAAGCCTCCGCCGAGCAAAATCCACAGCGTTTTGGCTCCTAAACACATCCCAGACTCCGTCACATGCTATGATGAGGAATTCATCCTCCTCGGTTAGTTTCGTAGACATTAGCTCTGGCTCGGCACTGAGTGGGCCACCATCTGCACCTTTCATTCCTTCCATGTGCCAGTCTCCTAAAGCCCGAGCTACATTGAGTTGCCCATTGAGGTAACCATCATCGACATTCCCCCCAGATGCCTCAATGCGATTCTTTTCTCTGCTGCAGATAGGCTTGTGATCCTTTGACATTTCAATTGCTTTACCACGGCGACACAAAACTGCTCTACAATCTCCAGCATTTGCCACCACCAGCCTCCTGCCACCAAAACAAAGGTGAACAAGAAAAAATTAAGTCCACATAATAGAAATCACATTAAAACAAATTGATATTCATGAAAACCTACATTCATAACAAGTGTATTCAATCAGTAGAAAAACACTAACCTTCCAAGAACAAGAGCTGCCAATGCAGTGGTACCAGAGGCAAGGGCAGCATCCAAGGTGCATGCTTCCGCAAAAGCAGTATCAGTTTGCAAAAATGCTGAAACAAAGACCCTCTCAATATCCTGAGGAAATTCTTCATCATCAACAATGAATTGCGGCAAATGACAGCTGGCAAAGTCTGCAGCATGTTTCCCACCATGTCCATCAAACATCTGATCACCAACATGAAACGCTGTGTAAAAATTCCACAGTATGCAATACATAGACACAACTGTTCCTACCTTGACTATCCCTATCTCCTTGCAAAATAGGCCAACCACGCAATAAAACTTAACAAGTCAATAAGAACAGATTTTATCGTCATGTGGTAAATACTTTTCCTAACCTGTCTTGCTAAAAATGAGGGATTAAGAAACACAAGCAACAAAACACCACTACCATCACCACCACAGCCAAACAAGTCAATGCACAAAACGTAACACAACAACAACAAAAAAAGTAATAAAAAGATGCATACCCCATAGAAGGCAGTAGGCTCATCGGGTAAATTCTTTAGCCCATAATCACGCCTAAAATTGTCAACACACAAAAATACATCTTCCATGGCTGGACGAATACCAATGTCAGACCATGCTCCCGAGCGGACAACTGGAACAAACTCAGTCTCATGATTTCCTACATCAAGCACAGGTTCAACCGAAACATCCAATGTCGCCGTAATCGTTTTCATCTGCTAAACACCCAATCAAATCCTTAAGAAAACACACACACCCTCTAAAGGAATTCAAAACAAATATAGAAATAGAATACTGTTCACATCAACTACACAATGGCTCAATGTAACAGCTAAAATTGAAAATAAAATCCAGTCAAAATGAATCAAGATCCTTTAAATCTACTATCAAATCAAAAAAAAAAAACAATTTTGGAGTTCCTATGTCAAGATTTGTATGGGAAATCAACAGAACCACCAGTACCAAAAAAAATTAATTCTTTCAACAACAAAAAAAAAAAGTACTTACAAGAGAGGCGTGGCGAACAAGCGACTTCTTACAAGGCACCACCGCACGATCATTGTTCAAAGACTTACGAAACGCAGTCGTAAGAGGGTTAGGTGGGCGACCACCATTGCTCGAGCTCCCATTTTCTAAACTACCAATTTCTTCACCTGCCTCCATCTTTTTCCACCATCACACCAACTCCTATAAACTCACTGAGTTGATTACCGAGTTAACTCGAGCCCAGATTGGTATCAATTAAATCAAAATTATAGCTTTAAAGAGTTGACTCACTGGTAACTGAAGGGAATTTCAGTAGTAACTTAAAGTCACCAACCAAAAAAAAAAGGTAAAATCTTTTTACAGGGTCTGGTAATGGGTAGTTAAAAAGGGTCATGTACCAAAAAAAAATGATTTTTTTCAGCGAAATTGAGAGATTTAGGGTTTACTAAAGAAACTGAAATTAGGGATTTAGAGACCAAACTGTTGCGATCTACAGAGACGGATGAAAGAGAGAGAGAGATTTTGGGCGAATGACACGAGGGTATTTGATTTTTGCTGAATGGGGAGGAAAATTGGTCGGTTTGGCCAAAACGGCGTCGTCTTGGGCTTTGTATGTGGTGGTTGTGTCGTTGAGGTTTGGAGATTTTTTCAAAGGAGGATTTTAAATTTTAATACAAGAAAGAATATTCTAAACTTTGCAAATTATGCTTACTGATAATTTGGTGAAGTGCTATGATGTAATGATGGTAACCTTTTAATGGTTCGCCTAAATTGTTGACTTTTGGGTGATTTAATTCATTTTATTATTTGGATGTTATGAATCTGTGCCATGTGATTTCACGTGCTTAATTAGGATATAAATATATTTAGTTGTTACATAATAAATAGTGTGATATCTTTAAGACCTCTTTATCGGAGCAGGTAAAATCTCCGGTCGTTCCAGATTTTTACAAGAAACGTATTTTCTAGATTCGAATTCGGGACCTGAAAGTCAGATCTTGAACCCAACACCATCAAACCACGTCTCTTGTCCCATATTTTTACAAGAAACGTACTTTCTAGATTCGAATTCGGGACCTGAAAGTCAAATCATGAACCTGACACCACTAAACCACGTTTCTTGTCCCAGATTTTTACAAGAAACGTACTTTCTAGATTCGAATTCGGGACCTGAAAGTCAAATCCCGAACCTGACACCACCAAACAACGTCTCTTGATTAATGTATATGGCTTCTTAAAAAATGAAAATCATGGCATTTGTATACAAAAATGTTCAGGATAATCAGATTATTCAATGAATCTTACTACTGTACTACATACACATTTATTGATTTTAAAATACTAAAATCATGATATTGATTAGAATAATAAATAGATATAACACTACGCTTATATTTAAGCAATAATTAATACGATAGTATATAACTTAAAATATAAATTATATTTCCCAACTAAAGACGTTTAGTAGCACTGGTAGTTTACTTGTACTTTGACCCTCAAAAGTAGGAAAAACAACTTCATTTATATAATAATTTAATAATATATTGATATGCATATTAATATATTATACATGTTTTTTATTTATTAATTGATGATATCACATCATCTATATTTCTATTGCACTAAATAATTAATCTTAAAATTAAGAAAAATTATATTATGCGTTGGTGGTATTACATCACTCATATAACCTATTAATATCTTGACACACTTGTTAAAATAATAAAAAGAAATAACTAAATAAATAGTACAACTAGATATATAACTCTACACGATTTGTTAATGATATCGCGTCATATATATATACACATATCATCATTAGAATATTAGATGACATGATATCACATAATAATAATATTAAATAAAATTAATGTTTATTTAATATTCGTGATAAAAAATAAATTATTACTGGTATATCGTAATAAAAATTTTCCAAAAATATATTTTATTTGCGAAGATCAAGCTCCAGATTCTTGGATGCATAATGAATACGGCAGTGTAAATTTGGACGTCGGTATCCAAAGAAAGGCCTTGCCAACACGCGTCCCCAAAGAAAATTCGGTGGCAAGTAACGGGCAAGCAAAGCAAAAAAGGTATCTTGCTTCAAGAGTCCAACTCCACGTGTCAAATCCTCAAAATCGCCGCCGTTGCCGTAATCTGACCAACCACTGTTACCTAATAATACTATTCTCCTGTCTTAACTTGTATAAATATCACTTGCTGGCTTCTCCTAATTTGCAAATCATAAAGAAACACAGAGAGCAAATGGCCATTACTTCTGGTTTCTGCCTTAATCTCTCCTCGCCATGTCCAGCAACAGCTTCAAAGATTAAGCCAACTCAAGATGTTCCACTGTAAGCCAAATTCATTTACCAGTCATTTTGGTTTTATGTCATGATCTCAACTAATTAGATATTGTCCGTTTTTGAAGTATCCGAGCTTGATAGTCTAACCCAAATCGTTGAGTTTGTCGGGTTTTTAAAGCGGACAATATCTCTGAAATCTTAAGTTCATTAATCAGCCATTTTACATTACATTTTGATGTAGGCAAAGGGACGAAAAATGGAGAAAGCAATGCGTGGTGGGCATGGCGTGCATGGTAATTGGAGCAATACAAATGGGCGACACTGGCGCCGCCGTCGGCAAGGACATGACAGTGACACAACCATTAATTATTGCTGTTGCGGAGTCATCAGAATCGAAGGTTCCAAGATGGAGTGAGAAGAGAAAGTGCCCGCCGTGGCATTTGAATTTTTTAGAGACGATTGTGCCTGAGAATCTGCCAAGGCCGTCGGCCCGTAGAAGATGGGAGGCAGTTGGTGATTATACAAAGAACGCCCCGGCAGTTAAAGTGACTGTTACAAGAATATCAAGTAACTGCTTTTCCATGTAACGAACCCAAAAAAAAAAAAAAAATACTGTGGATATAACTATAGCGAAAAAGCCCCGGCCCCGCCCCGGCCAAATTTAACTTGGTTTAGATTTACATGTAAAAATATATATATAGCAAAATGGTAGGCGTGATACCGAAAACGAATATTCGTATTCTATTCATTTAATAAACGAAATCGAATACGGATTCTCATATTAGGACGAATATTTCGATTCGTTTAGAATTCGATACAAATTTGATTCGTTGATTCGTTTTGTTTGTTGGTCAATATTTGTGGTAGACGATTGATTCATTGATTGTACTTGTATTGGTTACAAGGATGACAAAAAAAAAAAAAAAATTCAAATGGATGAATGAAAATGTAGTAGTACTCGATTGGTCTTGTTTGAGTTTGGTACTTGAAGTAGCTTATTATTTGTGTAGTACAAATTGGATATTTTTAAGTGAATTATATGATGGGTGACGGGGGAGGAGATTTGGACCACTACAAATTAAGGCTTGGTGTAATAGACGAGTCCACTAAGGATATGAGTTTCACCAAGTATATAACATGTTATCAAATTTAGAACTTTTTAATTGAAAGAATGATTGGAAAATTAACTAGTCTAAGGAGGGTCATTTATGGAAATATTTCACTTCAAAAGTTTAATATCTTTTATAGTTAAAATTATAGAAGGCAAGATGGTTCTAATAATAGAAAATATTTATTAGTGGATAGATCTGAATTACCCATGATGGATTAATCTGGATTCGGTCCAATATCAAGGGAAGTTAAAATTTCATAATGTGGCACATGCAACCACCAATAAAAGGAAATCATAATTGATAAAAAAAAAAAAAATCAATCAAAAATGACATTTTCTGTAGAACAAGTAAATAATTATGTTGTGATTTTATATGATTTGATTCAGTACATATGTGATTAAATTAATGAATGAATCTCTCATAAATTTTGAATATGGATTTGTTCGATAACATATGAGATGTTTTCTAACATTAACATCAGAGCCTTGATGCATGTACTCTTATTAATTTTCAAAAAAAAAAAAAAAATGACTAATCACGTATGAAAAATGAAGTCCATAATGAATTTTGTTCAATTTTAGGGCTTGACATCTTATTGTACAGAATTGCTAGTGGAATGTTATAAGATGTTTGAAATTTTGATCCTTAATTATATATATCAGTTGCTTAATTTGGATTTAAATTGAGCAAGATGTAAACCCTAAAAATTGATTAGTCGAATATGATTTTACCTATAAAATTATTCTTAGATGATACAAATGACATGGTATCCTCGTATTTTCAATTCGGACATGTTGTCCTTGTCCGAAATATTTGGCAAATCGTACATGTCGTATGGACATCACCGAACCGAACAACATATCGGTTGATTTTTTGGAAATCAATTACTCTGTGACAACTAATATGTCAGATTGATTATATTTTCCAGAAACGACATGTTGTACAGTTCACAAATGGAAAATGACATGTAGTATGTTTTACATAATGTGCACGCGCACATGAGTGCATGAAGGCACATGAGACACCATGTGGAGCGCGTGACAAAGCGTGCAAACACGTGGATGCGCGTGGAAGTAAGGTACATGGAAGCGTGTGTGTGTTCGTATCTGTATTAGTTTCTTCGATAATTCTGATCTGTCATGAATGAATGTCTAATCTTTTGCATTATTGTTCTCATTATTGTAATCCGCAATGATAAATTTATTTTATCACATAAATTCTATGTTTATTTACTTTAATGAATATTTTTATTATATTTATTATTGGCATTGTGATTTTGTATTTTTATTGCACTGATTTTTTTTTTTTTTTTGTATGTGTTACAAGAAAATCATGGTGAGACAATCAAAAAATACAAGAATGGTCACGACATCTGAACATAATGAAAAGCTGAAAGATATGTTGTCTGAATTGGATAGTTATTGAATGAGTGAAAGCGATGATATGATCTCTCATATCTTCAAATTCAATAACATGTTATAAGAGTCAATTTGAGAAGGTTATTAGATAAGGCAACTGTTGGCAATTTTACGGTTTATCGGGACACGTAACTGAAAGATCAATTTTTTCGATTTCAATAATTTTTCTTGAATTATTAGAATAAACTAATTTTTTTAATCCACCAAAATCAAATTTCAAAGTCTCAAATAACAATAAAACCGAAAATATGTTGAAAAGTAATATTTTGGCATTTGATCATTTTGGTCATAATTTGTCAAATATACAATTAAGTGTTTCCAAAAACTACCAAAATGATTGATGCATTAAATACACTCCAATTTACATCCAATACATGGTTATCCCTAATTTGAAAATTAGGCATAAACCATAATTTTTCAATTAATCAGATTAAGTGAAATTAATCAACATTAATCCAAATTCATGCTTTAATCCAAATTTTCTGACACCAATCAAGTCTCACCACAATGAAATAACTCAAGAATAGTGATAGGTCATTATTGAGTGGCATAATAATTTTATAATGGTAACTAGTTATCAAATAAACAAATGAAGCCAAAATTACACTAATTAGGCTTAATAAATTTCTCCACTTGCAAATATTCATCCAATCAAACAACGAACTCCTTCAACACAAATTCAAAAATGGGAAAACAAATTTTACATCATATATAAACTATTAGAGCAAAAGAAACAATTTCCAAATTAAAAAATGAAAGAAAATTACCTTAATTATCAAAATCCTTCAAGCTTGTTCCAATCTTTTGTTTTCTCTCAATCCTTTTCTTTATTTGTGTTCTTTGGAAGCTTAAGTCATGTTCAAAATGAGACAAATTTCATCTTAAACAAAAGACCTCAAAACTGACATATAGTGGCATTTTTTCCATTCACTTTAAACTTCAGAAAATCTAAATTTCCAAGCTTTATAATGTTATGCCAAGTGTAACCATTAATAGTAAATCATATATTACAATCATTATAATATATTGACATTATTATTAATTAATTAATTAATTTTAAATTTTAAAATTAATTAATTTGTGTAAATATTATTCATTTAAAATGATAAATTTACATATATGAGTATTCTGGTTGTATCATTAATGGTATGCGATTTATCATATAACAAATAGATATTTTGCGTTCAACACAAAACTGTGGGATTACAGTTCCAGGAGTCCATAGTGACAATACTATTGATTTTTACAGTGTCCTGCAAGAACTTATTGAATTGATTTACAGGCCTAATCGTCGGATTTTCTTGTCACATGCAAGTGATTTGACTTTGATCCTAGAAAGAGGAGAATTAAATTCCATCACCATCTAACGTCGATCAATGCTCAACATGCTTGATACAAAGATTATCCATACATTTTTTGTCATCAAGCACGTCATATAATGTATCTGGATAGCCTAAAATTTAGGAATGGATGGAAAGTTGTGGAAAAATTAAACCAGTGGCATTTGGGACGTTCAAGAGAAATAAAATGTCATTGATTATCACTTCGAAGAGAATGTTGAGCACAACGACGATGCCGAGCAAATTTTCCAGTTGTCAAATTTTGTCAAGAATGATATTGTCAGTATTTAGCTAACACGAGATGACATCGATATTATTGAGGTCACCAAAAACATGGATGACGACAATTAAGAAGAAAATGACGATCGAGAAATAGATGTAGTCGAATACGAGTTTACGTTGGATGATGAAATCGAGCCGACATTTAATAATGATTAGGCTATTTATACATTATATACAAAATTGAAAATATTGTGATGTAATATATATATATATATAGTGTCGCCAAATAGCGACGCAAAATGAATGGAGGGAAATTAAATTTTTTTTATTTTTTTATTTCAATATTTGGCGTCACCATATCGATATGGCAACGCTAAAAGTAAAGTATTTGTGTCGCTAGTATGTACCGATACTAATGTCGAATTTTAGCACTGCTCGATTTGGCGGCGCTAAATATTCTTTATAACAGCACCAAAATAGTCATACGCATATCACCCTTTACCTACAAAACTCTCTCTCTCTCATGCACACTTTCCCTCTCTCAAGTAATTTACATTTTTTTATTTGGTTAGTTTTTTTTTTTTCCTTTTTATATTTAGTAAGGAATTAGGATTTAATGAGGATTTTTTAAAACCCCATATAACCATAAACACTTGGTGTGCCAATGGTACATAAAGTGTTTGGTTATTTACCTCAATGAAGCAAACAACCAAATTTGAGGTACTTGATAGTGCCTTATTTGAGAGCGGAACAAGGTGAATTGGCAGAATCTACAGTCCAACAATGTTAGAGGCTTAAAGCCATTTTTCATGCATCGCGAGGAACGCTTTAAAGTAAGTGGATATATGTTTACTTAACTGTATTTAACATTATTTATTAGTAATTAATATTTTCCGTCTGCAGCATAACAACAAGAGAGATGTGTTGCAGCCGCTTTTGATGTTGGATTTTCGCAAGTCACCAATTGCACTCCTAATAAAGGTTAGGTGAATGATGTCGTCCGAGAGTGCTATATTAATGTTCAATTACATAAATTATGTAAAATTTCAAAATTTTCTTCTAACTCTGAGTCTTACAATGTATGAATGCATGGTGGACATCAAGATACATAACCTCACTCAAGGCAACCAGTCTTTGGCTGATGGGGAGCTTTCGCGTCATAACACCACCTCTTATAACGTCAGGCCTGACACTCGTCAAAAGACAGCAGAGGCTATTTCTCGACCGTCCAGCACATCAGAGGAGGTCAATGTCTTAAGGAAGCAGTTGAAGCTTACTCAAGACCGGCTGGAGATGCAAAATGAATAGATAAAGAGGCAGAAGCAGAAGCACGATCAGGAAATATTGAGCTTACTAGCGTTTGTGAAGAGATCTCTTGCTCATAACAATGTTGCAGGATCGACCTCGATAGTTCCTTTAAACCCGACAGATGTAACATCCACCTCGATTGACCGTCATATATGATTTTTTTAATGTAATAAAACTTTTATTTTATATATAAAATAACTTTTTTATTTTTATTTTTTAAATTTTTTTTAAAAAATATTATTAAAATATATATGTAAGTACTGATTAATTAGAAATATTTTTTAAAAAAATTAGCGTCATCACTGAGTCGATACTAAATGTATTACTTTGGCAATGACAAGGCAAGTTTCGACGCTAAATATATAAGACATTTAGTGACATCACATATGTTTGTCACTAAATAATAATGAGCTTTAGCATCGCCTATTCCTATCGACGCTGAATTGTACAATTTTTACGTCGTCTATTATGGGTTTTGGCGAAGACAATTTGGCGACGAATAAATATTTACTATTGTCGGTTGATTCTTTACGCTAAAATCTTTCTTTGACCAGCCTTTAGCATCCATTTTTTTGTGTCACTTTGTTCTAAAGTTAAAAGATTTACCGTCAACTTTTACCTCATTCGACGCTAAAATTTGAATTCTTGTAGTGTACATCTCAGTTGAGACCATGATACTGGTGTAATCATTATTATTAGATACTAGTTTTTTATTTGACTATTTATCATTTCTTTTATCATTGTAAATATAAATGTTGTTTTTTTTTTAATATGTTATTTTTCATTTTGTTCTTTAATTTTAGTAATTGAATTACATGATAAAGTACATATTCTTGTATTGCTCAATGATAAAAAGACATTAAATTCTAATTTATTTAAGTATTTTTAGAATAAAAATTTACATGTTATATTATATTAATAGATATTTCACTTTGGGAACTTAGATGATGATTGGAAACCTAATGATCTTTTGATTATAAACTTATTGTGAGGTTTTATTCACATAAGTGTAGGCATTGCATTTTTACATATCAGCCCGATGATGAGCCTCGTACGGAGGCACTACCTTTTAAGTCTTGGAAGTCGTGGACAATAGTCGTCGGAAAGGAAAAGTCAAGAATTGACGTTTTGTTGGATTTAATTCCCTCGTTTTGCTCCGGGTTTGTTCGCCGTATTTCCGTTTCAAAATCATCCTCCGCCCAAAACCTATCCTCGCTCTTTCTCACGCCTATCCTCCCTCCATAGCTTTTCATGCATGTGCCCCTTCAACTTCCATGCAAACCCTAGGCCTCTTTTGCCACCTTTCACGTGAACAATGCAAAGCCATACCTTTCATTTTCCAAACCATTTAATTAAGCAAACCCCACCATTTAACCAATATGTCCCACACGCCACTACCCACACCTTCCTTTTCATCACAATTCAACAAAGCCTTTCTCACTCCTCACAAACACCAAGCACCCACGTGAACCCATTTCAACAAAGCCTTATCATTCCCCCACTTTCCAAACACTACAAGCCAAAACCAATTTAATAATCCTTCACATACCACACTTTCCTATTCAACAAGTCAAAAACCAAAACAATACCCTTACCCCACGTGAACTTCCTTTTTCAAAAGCACATTAAATAAAAAGCCTACCCACGTGAATTACAAGCCAAAAAACCCTTCATCCTCACGTCCCTAGCATGCCATTAACTCTCCACTAAGCTTTCAAACTACCTCCTACACATTGACACCTCATGCATTAAATAAAACCCTAACCCCACACATATTTGCACCCTAATAAATCATTTGTCCCCACCAAATACCTAAACATTAATTGCCTCTCTCCCCCTCACCCATTATAAAAACAAAACCTATGAACCCTTGCTCCCCTAGCTGAATACACGCAATTGAAACCTTGGGACCTTCATACCACACTTACACTCAACACATAACACTCCACGCCACCTACACTCATCAGCCTCATTAGCCCTTGAACCAGCCACACAAATCTGCCTCATTACAGCCCTTACACTCACGCCATAAACCCTCTATTTGGTCTCTCCATCCACAGACCTATGGCCAAAAGCCCTCACGCACAACCCTAACTCACGGTAATGTTTCACGCCACGGGACCCGGACCTCATATTGCCCCTTAACGCATCAACTGCCTCTCACGCATAAACCCTAACACAGCCCTATACCTCAAGCCTTCAACGCCACTGCTTCACTTGGTTTCACTCACTGCCACAAGCTTCATTAACTCTCTCATCACTCAATCCCTCACACAACAAAACTCTCAACCAAACAACTCACCCTAAACAAGCCTTCACTGTCTCGGCCACTCCACTTTAAACTCACAGCAGCTCATTCACGGCACAGCAACACCTCCAAACTACCTTAAACCAACTGCATGCAGCCCCTACGTGAAACCCTTCACAACGTAACCAGCAGCCCATATATCCCCTAAATGCCCTCTCCACATTCACATCCCCACTGTTCAAGCCCTCACGTTCTCATTAAATTGCCACACGCCACCTTCACTGCTGAGAACAAACCATGCACCAAACCCTTCACAAACTGACTTCACGTAACAACAACCCTTCACACCTTCATGCACGCAAAACAGCCACTGCCGAGCTTACTGCCCTCTCATGTAACCCCATAATACACGAGCCACTCAAACCTATAAAACACGCCCTTCATGTCTCGGCCGTGATCAACACACCAAACCCCCATGCACTTGATCATCACCATCAGCTCACCCTTATTCATCATCTCGCTCTGGTTCATCACACCTCACTCGGCCACTGCACGCCCAAACACAGCCTCAAACAGTCCCCTGAAGCACGCCCAAACAGTCCATACAGCAGCCCCCTAAACAGTCCAGAATTCATCCCTAAACTGCACCAGAAACCGCACCGCGAAACGGAGTGAAGATAACAACCCGAACAGTGAAACGACGAGAAAAAATGCCAAATCAGTGAACCGAGAGGAGTTGAGGAGCATCAACCCTTCCGACGACCAAATATCGCGCTTCCAAGAGACGACAAAAAAGGTTAGACCTGAGGGCACCTGTTTTATTTATCATCATTTATTTTTTAGTTATTTGTTATTTTTATTCACATGAATTAATGAATTAGAAAGCATGTAATTTATTTTATTCGTATGGATTAGTGAATTAAGATGTATGTAGTTTATTTTATTCGTATCAATTAATGACTTAGGAAACGTAATATTTATTTTTCTCACATAAATTAGTAATTTAGAAAAGCATGTAATTTACTTCACGTGAATATCGTTAATTAGCGTGTGATGTGATTTTGGGTGAATGGAATATGTATTCTTTTTGTGGTATATTGGATGGAAACCCGGATATAAATTCCATAGCCGAATCCGAATGGACGGTATTATGGTTTGCACTCGGGATACAATGCCTCGTACCACTTGAAGGATTCATGTATTTCATTTCATCCAACTTGTATTTGAGCATGATTAGGCCATTAGGATGTTGTTTTATTTCAAGCATGTTTTAGTTATTTACCTTTTGTATTAGGAATTAAGTTAATGCATGTTTAGATTACTATGTATGTAGCATGTTTGATGTGTGATGCCTAATGTTTGTTGCTGTAAAAACTTACTTTCGAAGCATGTGGACTTAGATTTAGGCATATAGGAATTTAGAGTAGTTTTACCAATGCATGTCTTGTAGACTTGGTTAATATTACACAAATCCATCCATTACAATTGACATAAGTAAGGGACCATTCCGAACCCAATGGTTTGAGGTCTTCCCTTGCGATGGGTGAGTGCGGCCTTAAATCATTTCCTGGTTCACACCGGGTGGCGACTCCTTTATTCTCCGGTTTAGTCCCCCGTGGGCTACTCCGTACTCTCAACTAGACCCTGAGTCTAGAACAGCATTACGTCATCTAGTTTTCTGTGTCCTACAATAAGATAATTCATGACAAATTATTTTCATGTAAAACCAAAGTATTAATAGTTGTGCATGAACGTATGTTGAAAACTTTATGTTTTGACACAGCTTCCGCATTAAAAAATATTATCACCATATTCAACAAGTGTGAAAAACTAAATAGTGAAAATTTTGAAATTTAGAGTATGAAAATCCAATATGTGCTAGAAAAATAATATGTTCTTTAAGACCTGGAAATAAACATAGATGAACCTTAAAAATAAGAGGTTTTGAAGACTTGGCAATGAGCAAAGAAGGACAATGATGTGTGGTCCTTATTGGCCGAGAAGTATCAATAAATAAATGTAGGTCACTCACTATCAAATTTATCAGTTTGCTATGACAAAATTGTTGGACAATTATGACTCATAACATCACTATTTGTAAAGAACATTGTGTTTTTGTACAAATTAACTATGTGACAAAATGAAATTATTATTTTATCATTATTATACTTGGATTACTTGGATATATAGTAATGATAAAAGTCCATATGGTTAAATCAAATTAATAAGATATGAGACAGTATTAATCCATGAACGGTTTAATCATTAAATATTCTTAGTCGAAGTATTATCGAGGTAGGACGTTGATAATGCGGAATAAACTAGTATTACATTTGTGCGTGTTATGAAAGCTTAACGGCATAGTTCTCATATATTAGGTATTGGATACTTATACAAGTGTGAAAAGAGGTTATGTTAGCCGTTAGACCAGGAACAGTTCACTCTGGATAGACATACTCGGAATCCCATTGGTAGTATGACTATGTGTCTATGAGAATCCGAATCAGGGTAGATATATATGATCTTTAACCTGAGACTTACGTCGCTATTACTTGCGACAATTAGTTTACTTTAGTATTGGTCGTCTGGAGCTTTAACAGGTTTTGTATACGCCTGTATTGGGTTTACTGAGAATCGTAGTATATTGGAAGTGATGTCAAGATGAGAGTATTACTTCAGTCATATGGAGATGATGGTCACACAAGATACGTAATTAGTACTCTTAAAAGCTGCAGCTATCGGGAAAGTATGACTAGGTCGTGACTTTCTGATTACAGAGACTAGTTACTCGGGATCCGATATATGATTCGTACGGGGCATACACAGAGCCAGCTCTAGGCCTAGAATGTGACATTTGATACTGGATCGTATTACGCATTACATAGTATTACTACGTCCGATACAGATTATATTCCTAGGTGAATATTTCTAGAGAATTGGGTAGGCACGGTACTTTGCTACAAGCCAACCATGTCTTGTAAATTGGTAAGAACGTGGTACGCACGTGTTCGGATAGTGCGACAACCGTATTTACTGCCAACATATCCAGGAATCTCTTGGGTCGCTTCTCAAAAATTCACCAATGACATTTGACTCATATAGAATTAATCGGGGATTAATTATGAGAAAGAAAATTAATCTGGGATTAATTACGGCAAGAATTAATCTGAGATTAAATTCGTATATAATAGAGAATGCGATTAATTTAAATTAATCGATAAAATGCGATTAATTTAAATTAATCGATAAAATAATATATCAGATATATTAATTGAAATCGGATTTCAATACAAAATTAAAATTGAATTTTAATTCGGGCGAATTAATTAATTTAGAATTAATTCGAAAGCGACTATCGTAATAATTTTACAAGGCATTATTGTGTGTTGAGTAAACCAACACAAATTTTGAATTTAAATGTGGTGGGACCACATGTCTTACATCACTTGTCAAAAGTTGATGTGAGTAGTTGGCTATATTAATGCATTCATTTAACAGCACAATAACCAAGTTTTGGTTAACAACCAACTATTCATTCTCTCATTCTTCTCTCATTGCCGATTTTTTCTCTCTTTGGGATAGAAATTTTTGCTTCAAAAATTTCACAAAGCTAACACCTGGAGAGTCATTTGAGGTAATAGGGAAACTCACCCAATGAACAAACAACACAATAAAAAGCATGGAGCTTCATCCAAAATAAGGAAAAATTTCAAATTTCTCCAAATCAATGTAAGTATTTCCACAACTTTACTTGATTAATTCATACTCAAAATCATGTTTAGGATCTTGGAAGCATGTCTTAAAGACTAACATTGGTATCAGAGCCTTTGAAATATGATTTTGAAATATAGGGTTTATAAACTTTAATTGGTATTTTTGCTTGGAGCGTGAAAAATCAAAATTGAAGTGTTGGTTGATGTTAGATGATGATAACTTGGAGTTATGCATGATTGGATTGTTGAAAATTGATTAGATAAAATTTTCATAAAATCCTTACATTGGCCGAAACATACCCTAGTAATATTCAAGGTGATTTTTTTAAAATTTGACACTTGGATATGTTAATGGCATGATATAAATATTGAACGTTGATTTAATTGGATTAAAATCAAATTGGACATTAATTTCTTGCAACTATAGTGAATAAGCATGTTGTTGGAAAACTTGATTTTGCTTCAATTTGTGTTGGAGATGAATTAGAATGATAAGCATGATTAATTAGATTAATTAACATTTTGGAAATGTTAGATTAATTAATTAGTTGTGTTAATTACACTTAAATTGAATTAATGTGATATTTGGAATATTGTATTAATATAAATTAGTCCCTAAAATATTAATTGAGCTAATTTGGTTATATTTGGATTAATTGGCTTGGTTGGACCAAATTTGGTTTTGGACAACTGGGTTGGATCCAATTGGGCCTAAACTATTTCCATAAAGTCCAAAATATAATTTTTATGCCTTTAATTATTTAATTGTGCCTAATAGGCCAAAATTAATTTTTGACATAGTGTGATTCCTAAATGGGCTAAGGCATTATGGGTTTGATCCATAATAACCAAAAGTCCATGCCTAAAGAATTAATTAAAAGCTCATTGGACTTAATCGAATTGGCATTGGATGCTAAATGGGCCTTTGAGGCCATTTGTATTGGATTTGGAATCCAAGTCTATAAAGGTATTAATAAAATAAGTGTAATTGTTTAATTTGGAATTAATCTAGAATTAGTATTGAATAGAATTTAAATTGAATTTAATATTGTAGTTCCATATAATTTAAGAATACTTACTTTGAGTATTTATTTTTAAACGAGTTGGACTCGCGCAAATCAAACCGTTGAATGAACATTGGATGGTCATTAATTGAAGAATTAATTAATTGGATTAGATTTATTGACAACATGCTATGTGTGAATGCTTGGATGTATTTGTTTGAATAATGTATATCGAATGGATATTAGATAGGTGGGAGTAATTTTAGAAATTGTTATAAATATGATATTTATTTGAAATTGGACCTGCGTGTCCAGTCTATCACCTCCTATTTTCTTTGTATTTCTCTTCTTATCAATTCTCCTCAATGTAAATGAGGTTTCTGAAATATTATGTAATTGGGTACTTTGAAGAATGTAAAGTGTCAGCGGGAGAGAGGAAAAGAGAGAGATTTGCTCTAGGATCAAATTGTGTATATATATCCATCCGAAAGGGAATTTTTGAAATTTCTCCAAAACAATGTAAGTCTTTCCACAACTTTCACTTGTTAATTTCTCACAACAAATCATGTTTAGAGATCTTGTGACATGTCTTATAAACTAACAAAAACACCTTAAGCAAATGTGAAACATAATTACTGAACTGGCAGATGATTGGCATGTTCCTACATATGAACAAAAAGTACAAGTTGTCATTTATTCTCTTCCAAAAACTAACAAACCTGAGGGTTTTATGAAGAAAATAAAATTTTATGGTGGTGGGTCCCAATCCGGAAAAGAATAAGATTTTTCCAAGTCAGGAAAGAGATAGAAATCAAATACGGGAAAGGAAAGCGTCCTCCCAATAAGAAACACATGGGAAATATGAGTGTTATAATTATAGTAAGAATGGTAATTTTGTTCGTGATTACACTAAGCCTGAAAAGATAAATACTTTTAATACATATTTAAATGAAATATGTCTTTCAAGTTTGTATATTCTTGGGATTTTGATGAATTTCCCACAAACTTTGAACATATATTTATTCCTAACATATATGAGATAGAGATACTTTCTAATAATATTATTAATCTAATAATATATAATCAACATTGGCACTCACCAATCACAAAATGTTGGAAGAGGAAGTCGGTCAGAGTCCGAAAGAATCTTCATGATGTAATACGTTTGATGGGGATTATAATTTATAAATAAACACGGAAAAGAAAAAGGTAATCAAATTAAACACGAAACCATACTTTCAACTGACATTATAAAAATAGAGCTACCAGACATTACAAATTACAATTTACAAATTACAAATTACAAATTACAAATTACAAATTATGTGTTTTTGACACGAAACATCTTGGATCAATTATGGCAGGGAATTTTTTGAATTAACTTTGTGATTATTTATAAATAAGGTTGGTGAATGCGTCGAATTTTTAAAAATTAATATAATATAAGATTTTATTTATCTTAGTCCAAATATAATAATAATAATATCAATTTTTTTAGATTTTTTTCAAAAACTTGAAAATATCAAATTTATCAATTCTATCTATAAATAACATATTTCGGCCTAAAACAAGCTTGATCTACAATTTGAGAGGGGCGGCAAAAAAACAATTCAACCCTTGTAATACCTATGAGTATGGGTGGCTACTTCATTATTTCTTTTATCCAAAACTATCAAATAGTAAAAAATTATGTGTTAATTTTTTCGGTTTAATAAAAAAATGAAACGAAAAACTAGGATACAAACGAATAGGGCCCTTTATTACGTCCACAGAGATGGGCTTGAGTGCTCTGGCTGGGCCTTGATATGACTGCAGTCACTCTAGCCATGAAAATATAAGTAGAATATCATCTAATGACATAGGGAATTTGAATTGATAAAATGAATTGGCGTATCGAATTTATATTGAATTTTAAATGAATCGAATCAAAATATGATGAATTCATATTTGATTTTTTTATTAAACGAATCATAATATCATGATTAATATTTGATCATTTACTAAATGAATCGAATATAAATATTCGTTTAATCATGACATTATTAAATGACATAAATTACCATAATGACTAAAGATTCAGATTTAGTGTTAAATCAAGTTTATACTGAGTACTGTTTCAACAGTCAAAAAATATATATAAAATCCACATTAAACCCAAATTAAAATAAATCATAACAGCTGATCCAGCTAGCCATTAGATAATCTTCTACTTATATATATATTAATATTTCATGTTCAAACAGGAATACAACTCAACTTCTCAAAGCTGAGCCTCTTGTTTGTTTGTTGTAGTCATATTACAGAACCTCAGAGTTTATATATTACTTAATTTTTATAAATAAATTTACTCATTCTTTAAAAATTTCACTTGAAAAAGGAAAAAAAAAATTGCAGTTAGCAATAGCAATGCAATTGCAACCTTGCTATAAGAGAGTGACAGTTTGTAAAATCAAGCCAATGACGTTTCAGTGATATGAATCCAACATGCATTTGTAAATGATTGATTTGTTATAATTACCATTAATCAATTAATGATTTTAGTGTAATCATCTCTAACTACTCAATTAATAGATAATTATGGCAATCACTCCACTAATTTTTGTTGAGTTATAAGACAAGTTATTGTCTATAAATTGAGCTCTCATTTGAGAGTTCAAGCCTCCCAAAAATATTAAGCTCTATGTTGAGAGAGTTTAGAGAGTGAAGTGTGAGGTTTTTGTAAAAAAATTTGTAATCTTTGTAAATTATATTCAAGTAGTAATACAAAGTAAATTTTCAACATAAATACTCTTTAGTGGTTAGAGAATCATAACAAGTGATATCATGAGCTTTGGTTATACATTGGGAACGTAAAATCGAATAACGGAACTTGGTTCGGAAAATTCCAGTTTCGGGAAAGTTTTCAAAAATCAATTTTCAGCATATCATCGGCTTGTTCACGTCGAGATGTGTAGGGTGGTATTTTTCGGAGACCAAACGGAGGCCGGACCAACCCGCACGTGCCAGACAGAACACTCTTCACGTGCCATCACGCGGATAACGAGCCACACGCCCTCCAGAGGTTGAAGACGACACACATGTCTACCACGTCTGTAATTTCAGTACAATCATTGACACGTCAGAACTTTCAGTACAGTCAGATGACACAACATCACCATGACAGCAATTTCGGTACAGTCATCCGTCACGTCATCGACACGTCAGCAATTCTGGTACAGTAATCAGCCACATCTGTAATTCTGGTACAGTCATCTCACACGTAATCGACAAGCCATCTTGTCTGGTACAGTCAGCTGTCATGTAAGTAATTTCGATATAATCATCTGTCACGACAGCTTTTCCATCACAGTCATCAACCACGTCATTATTTCTGATACAATCATTCGTCATGTAATCATTATCGATATAGTCATGAGCACGTCAATATTTTTGGTACTGATATCTACCACATCATCATTTTTTGTACAGCCATCAACTACGTCAAAAATTCATGTTTAGTCATTTGCCACATCATTACTTCCGATACAATCAGCAACCACATCAGTTTTTTCGATCCAGTCAGCTACCACATGTCTGCCACATCAGTGTGACTGTTAAATTTCTTTGAGCCCTCTGAAGTCTCTAAAATTTATAATTTGGCCCCAATAAGTTTCTGAAATTTATAAATCGGTCATTGAGTCAGATTTGCACCAACGAATAGTCAAATCCACCTTTTCGACCGTTTCGAAAGCAACGGACCTCTGATTTGTGAAAATCAGTCCCGATTTTATCCTATTTTAATTTTAAATCATAAACTTAAAATGGAAATAGAAGATTCGCATTCTGGTGCAATGATTAAGTTGACGACAACCAATTACGCTCTCTTGAAACCTAAAATGATAGATTATTTACACTATAAATATCTATACGATGTGATCAATAAAAATGGAGTGAAACCAGATTCTATCAAAGACAGTGATTGGAACAAACTCAATAACAGAACACTTGGTCAAATTAGGTAGTAGATCAGGCACAACATCTTTCACCACGCAGCACATGATACAAATGCTTATAAAATATGGATGAAGCTGAAAGACATGTACCAGGCTAAGACAGCTCAGAATAAAACCATAATAATAAGGCGTTTGGTGAACTTAAAGTTAAGGTGTGGAACTTCAGTAGTATAACACATCAATAATTTTCAAAACCTGGTGAACCAGATATCTGTAATAGATATGCAATTAATAGATGAAGTACAAGCCCTCATAATACTCAGTTCTCATCCTGATAGTTGAGAAACAATGATGGTTACTCTCAGAAATTTGGCTCCATAAGGCAAACTTATCATGCCTATGATGAAAGATATCATGTCAAATGAGGAGGACATAACAAAAGATATTAGCACAGATCAAACAGAAGCCTTCGTCACTGAAAATTGAGGAAGACAACGAGATAAAAATCGAGGTAAAAATAGAGGTAGAAGCAAAATTATAGACAAATCCACATACAGAAGAAAGCCTACTCACAAGTGTTATTATTATGGCATAGAGTGCCACTTAAAGGAGAATTGTCGAAGGTTACAACGAGAGCAGGGTCAAAGTAATTCTTAGCCAAAGAACAACGATGTAGAAATATTAGTAGTTGTCTCAAGAGATGTAGTCATCTACTCCATCCAAGAATAGACATGCCTTCACACCGCAACTCGAGATGTTGAGTTTGTGGTAGATACTGCAGCATCCTACCATGTCACCCCTCACAGAGATTTCTTCACAACAGACAAAGTAATAGACTTTGGTACAGTGAAGGCGAGAAATAATAGTTCCTCTAAAATAGAGGGAATTAGTGATATTTAGATATAGACAAATACAAGGTATACAATAACCCCGAAGGATTTGATACATATTCCAAAACTTCGGCTCAATCAACTATCGGGAGTGGCCCTTAACAAATAATGTTTTGCTAGCCACATTAGCAATGTCACATATAGAATGATAAAATGTGTCATGGTCGTCGCCCGAGGAAATATTTGTGGCACTTTATACTAGATTCATATGATATGTGTGCAGATAGCCCTAATGTTGCTGAACAAGAGGCTTTTCAAAATCGGTGTCACCAGAGACTCGGTCACATGAGTAAGAAAATATTGTCTACCTTAACAAAGAATGATCTAATCACTATCTTCTATAATGAAGCTCTAAATCATTGCAATCACTTTTTGTTCGGTAAGTGACATATAATCTATTTAAATTTCTCTTCTACGAGAAGATCAGAATTGCTCAATCTAATTCACCCTTATATTTCTCGTTTGATGAGCGAAAAATATATCAATATTTACTACCCATTTTATCTAATATTTTGTTAAGTTTCTCGGGATTGTTGAACGTTTTAAAGTGTTTTTATGTGTTTTGTAGATAAATAAAGTATCAGGACATAAAGAAATCAACTTGGGGCTAAAATGATGAAATCTGGAGCAAAAAAATGATGAAAAACAGAAATTTACAATACGCGTCATGAAGTGCAGTCCTAAATTCTAGTTTTGCGTAAGTTTGGTATTTTGGCCATAACTTTTTCATCCGATATCCGATTGAGCTGATTCAAGTTTCAGATTAAAGAAGACACAAATATCTAAAACTTTGAAGTTTTAAATAATTTCGAATTCGAAATTTTACAAGACCGAAATTGATGAATAGTCCAGTATATTTTGTGTAATTACTATTGTCATTTTCAAAATATAAAATAAAATAAATAAAAATAAAAATTGTCAAACTTCCACCAAACATGCTTGCATGTTTGGTGCCATATTTGATGTCATTTTTGGTGCCGTGTTTGGTGCCATGTTTAGTGGAGCTATTGGTGGAGAAATTGGTGGAAGCATTTAGATTTTCCTATAAATACCAAGCCATTTCATTTGTAATTCTCATGTTTTCCTTAGGTTTTTGTAAGGAATTTAAGGATTGCATATTGTTTGTTTATTTTTTGTAATTTAAATTATGTATTTTTATTTTCAATAATAGTAGTAGTTTCTTTTCTTTTCTTTTATATTTTGTGGTTAAATTTCCGTTGGGGGAAGGGTGAAGCTTTTATTATTTTAGTTTAGATCAATCTCCCTTAATTATAATATAGAAATTATAATTTAAATTAAAGGATTACCGCCTTAATAACTGGTTTTATTTATTTGACATAATGCGACACCGCCTATATGGCCGGTCTTTAGGTGACAGATGATTACCGCCTATATGTCTGGTTTATGGATAAATAATAACACCACATTTATGATCGGTTGGACTTAATTGAAAATCTAACTTAATGAGGATACCGCCTGAATGGTCGGTTGGTAATATCACTGATAATTCTATATTATAATAAAGGAGATTTCTAAATTAGAATTAGTAAAGGTGATCCCCTAACCCCGAGCATTTTATTTTTATTATAGGGAAGTGATGAAACACAATATTCACATAATGAATAATTGATTTAATTACATATTGGGTAATTCTTTAGTTTGTTTATTGAATCTTAAGCCTAATGATTCTTGTTGCTTGATCACCAATAAGATTGATGTGGTAAACTTAAAATGAACTTGGAAAATGGATTTTAGGTTTCAACTTTAGACTCAATAGCTCACGATATTCCTTGAGGATAGATAATCTTTTAATAGATTTCCTTACATGATAGACATATACTTGTGGGCATGGGTAGCCATAATTGGAACTTGAACTTAATGAATTCAGATAATTCGGTCAACATAGACATATGATTAATTAGGTTATTTAGGTATTTGCATCTAACCATCGACAGAGGCTTTTGCATAACTTCGTGTTCTAGGTTAGCAAATTAATTTATTACACATATATAAGAGAATCAATTCATCTTTAAAATAATACTGTGTGGAGTCACAACCCTAGGTATTTTGTTTCTTTAGTTTCCTTAGTATTTTCTTTTGTTTATTTTGTTTATTTATTTATTTAGCGAATCCAAATTCAATCAAATAATCAAGCAATCATTCTCTTCCCCCTACAATTGGATACCTGTAAATAAATAGTATCAACAATTAATAACAATAGTAGGAATTAAGTCCTCGTGGGATCGATATTTTTATAATACTTGAACGATATGTGCGTTTGCATTATACGTGTGCGACAACGCCAGTCATCGTCCACTGGAAGTTAATTCACTAGGCAGTAACAAATACTTTCTGACTTTCATTGACGATGCTTCTCGAAAGGTGTGGGTATATTTTCTGAAAACAAATGATCAGACCCTTAATCATTTCAAATTGTTTCATGCTATTATAGAGCGTGAAACAGAGACAGATAATGGAGGCGATTATACTTCCATAGAATTTGATGGCTAATACGGAATACATGGAATTCGACATGAAAGAATTATTTCACTCACCTCACAACATAATGATGTCATTGAAAGAATGAATCACACCATTATAGAGAAAGTCAGAAGCATGATTAGCATGGTTAAGTTTACAAAACCATTCTGGGGATAAGCTGTTTGTGTCGCCACTACCTGATCAACAGATCACCATCTGTAACATTGAATTTTTGTTAGTGTCTCTAAGAATTACCCTAGGATCCTAAACATGATTTTATGTGTGAATAAATAAAATAGAGTTGCGGAATACTCACATTGATCGGCTTTGAATTTTCTAAAACATTCCCCATTGATGTAGGAGCTGCAAGCCTTTGATTTGAATTCCAAATCAAGGGTGAGTTTCCCTATCACATTTCTTCGACTTCAAAGTGCTAGCTTTGCCCAAAAAAATGGAATAAAATTTTCTCCTCCAAGGAGATGAGAGGGACGGCAATAGAGGGTTTAGAAGAGAGAGAGAGAGAGAGTAAAGTCTAACAATACTTATTACAAAAGTTGTGCGTTGACTTCTAAGTTGTTTAAAAAACAAGTGTATTTTGTGTTTAAAAGATCAAACACTATTGCCAACTACCACCATCACAAATATGACTAGTCATGTAAGTTAGTGGGTCCCACCACTTTGAATTCAAAATTCAAGTTGGCTTACACAATACACTTTGGGCCTGAATTTGTTTAATCCGATTAAACGAATTTTCAGTCACTACTTAATTAAATCCAATTTAATTAAATAATAATGCCTCGCAAAATTATTACGAACGTCGCTCACGAATTAATTCCAAATTAATTTATTCGCTTGAATTAAAATTCAATTTTAATTCCGTATTGAAATCCAATTTCAATTAATATATCCAATTTATTATTTTATCCCAATTAAATAAAATAAATAGTAAAATCTAATTTAAAAATTAAATTTACTTTACCAATTAATTCCAAATTAATCGCATTCTCTCTTATAGTCGAATTAATCCCAGATTAATTCCTACCGTAATTAATCCCAGATTAATTCTTTCTCTCATAATTAATCCTAGATTGATTCTTATCGTAATTAATCCTAGATTAATTTTCTCTCTCATAATTAATCCTATATTAATTTTGTTCGAGTCAAATGTCATCGGTGAATCTTTGGGAAGCGACCCAAGAGATCCCTGGACATGTTAGCAGTAAATCCGGTTGTCGGACTATCCGACACGTGGGTACTGGGTACCACGTTCTCACCGATTTATAAGACATTGTTGGCTTCTAGCAAAGCACCGTGCCTACCCAATTCTCCAGAAATATTCTTTTAAGGAATATATAATCTTTATCAGGCATAGTATACTATGTATTGCGTATTACGATCCAATATTGGATGTCACATGCTAGGTCTAGGGCTAGAATTGTGTCTACCTCGTAAGAACCATATATTGGATCACTAGCAACTAGTTTCTGTAATCGGATAATCATGATCTAGTCATACTATTCCGATAGCTGCAACGTTTAAGAGTACTAGTTCTGTATCCTACGTAATCATCATCTCCATATGACTAAAGTGATATTTCCATCTTGACATCACATCCATCACACTCCGATTCTCAGTATACCCAACATAAGCGTACACAGAACCTGTTAAAGCTCCGGACAATCAATACCAAAGTGTACTGATTGTCGTAAGTAATAGTGATGCAAGTCTTAGGTTGAGACCAAATACATCTATCCTGATTCGGATTCCTATAGACACATAGTCATACTACCAATGAGATTCCGATGGGTCTATCCAGAGCGAAGCTGTTCCCGATCCAACGGCTAACAGAACCTCTTATCACACTTGCATAAGTATCCAATACTTAAATATATGAGAACTATGTCGTTAAGCTTCCATAACACGCACAAGTGTAATACTAGCATATTCCGCATTATCGATGTTCAGTCTCGATAATACTACGACTATGGATATTTAATGATTAAACCTTTCGTGGATTAATATTGTCTCATATCTTAGTAATCCGGTACTAATCATACGGACTTTTATCATTTTATATCTAAGCAATCCAATTACAAAATGATAAAAGAGCAATTTTCTTTGTCACAAAGTTAATTTGTACAAGAACACCATGTTCTTTACCAATAGTGATGCTATGGGTCATAATTATCCAACAATCTCCCACTTAGCCTACAGCCAATCACTCAAGTGTCCAACACCTGAACTATGTACGAGTCGCTCAAACTTTTACTGAGATATCGCTTTCGTCAGCGGATTTACAAGGTTATCATCTGAAAGACCTTGTTAATAATGACATCGCTACAATGTGTGATCTCACGAATCAAATGAAACCATTCGAAGTACATATTTGGATCATTAATGAGATTAGCCCAGCTCAGCTGCTAACATAACACTCCTAATCTAATAGGAATTTTTTATAGATCCAAAATGCTTTTTTTACTGCCTCACCTGCAGTAATGTATTTCGCTTATTGTTGAATCGACAATAGTAGCTTGCTTGGAAGATTTCTAGCTTATTGTTCTGTTGGTCAAACAAAATATGTACCCTTATTGTGACTTACAATCATCTTTTTCGGTTTGGAAACTACATCGGTAAATCCAGGACACATCAAGTTCTCTTCCCCCTAGATTAAGAAAGCATCCTTAGTTCGTCCAAGATACTTAGGATGTTCTTAACATCAATCCAGTGACCATCACCTGGATTGGCCTGATAGTGACTTCTTATACTCAAAGCATATGAGACACCAGGTCACGTACATGTTTGTGAATGTACGAGTTCTCGGAGAGTGCCAACAACTTTTAGATCTATCCCAGTAGATCCTTATTCCTAGAATAAAGGTTGCTTCTTCCAAATTTTTCTATGGAGGATTTTAATGAATGCCAAACTTTCACCAATTTTGGTATGGGAATGTCATTGATAAGAAGCAATACATCATCGACATATAGGACAATATATATCAGTGCGCTCCCACTAACCTACTTATATACACAAGAATCATCTTCGTTTTGAATGAAACCATATGGTAATATGATCTCATTAACACGTTGGTTCCAAGAACGCAATGCTTGCTTCAATCCATAAATGTATCGATTTAACTTGTAAACCTTGTTTGCATGCTATGGCACGAAAAAAACTGTCAGGATGTTGTATATAAACTTCCTCCAAAAGGTTTTCATTAAGGAAAGTGGTTTTGACGCCCATCTGCCGTATTTCATAATGAAATATGCAGCAATAATAATCATTATCCGAATGGATTTAATCATGGCAACGGGTAAAAGGTTTCGTCATAATCGACACTATGTTGATGACGATACCCTTTCGCTACAAGCCTAACTTTGTACGTTTGTATGTTTTCATCCATATTTGTCTTCACCATGAAGACTCATTTGCAACCAATAGGCACAATGCCTTCTGGTACATCAACCAATGTCCAAACTTGGTTTGTATATATGGAATCCATTTCGGACTTCATAGCATATTACCATAAAGTGGAGTTGATACCTTGTATCGCTTCCTCATACATAGTTGGTTCATTATCCTAAACAAGATTAATATCTACATGAGGTGAGATCACAAATATATACTTCTAAGGTTTTTTTCTGACTCTCTCCGACTTACGTAGTTCTTGTGTATTAGAGGGTTGTGAAACGATCTCATCTCTGATGAACTGTTCGTGTTTCGTAAGGAATTCGGTGCCCGGAACAGTATCACCGATTTTCATTGAGTTTTACTTTCCTCCCACTTACCACTGCATTTAGGAATTCCTATTAGGAAAAACCGCATGGAGAGCAACAAATATTTTATTTTCTTATGGGTTGTATAAATAATATTCACTGATTTTCCTAGGATAACTAACAAATAGACACTTATCCGATTTAGGTTCTAGTTTGGTACCATCCAAACATATGCCCAGCATTCCCAAATCTTCAGGAATGAGAAACCTAGTTTATTTCCTATCCATATTCCATATGGAATAAGCATTGCATTGTTCAATGTGTATCCCTAGAAAGAAATAGGTAGCTCAGTGCGACTCATAATAGACCTTACCATATCAACAAAAGTTTGGTTTCTCCATTCGGACATACCGTTCAATTGAGGTGTTCCGGGAGGAGTCCATTGTGAAAGAATACTATACTCTTTCAAGTAATCTAGAAACTCATTGCTCAAGTATTTTCCACCACAGTCCAACCATGATGTTTTAATACTTTTTCCGGCCTGTTTTTCTACTTCGTAGCAAAACTCTTTGAATTTATCAAAAGTTTCCGACTTGTGTTTCATAAGATACACATAACCACAACGTGATGCAACATCCGTAAAGGTTACGAAGTATTCATATCCACCTCTAGCCTGGCTAGATATGGGCCTACAAACGTCACTACGAAAGAGGGCTAACAGCTCAGTGGCACTTATACCTTTACTGCTAAAAGGCGTTCTAAGCACTTTGTCTAATAAACTAGATTCGTAGACGTCATATGAATTATGATCAAATCTATCCAAGTATCCACTCTTCGAAAGTGTGGATATACGAGTCTTATTAATGTGTCCCAGACAACAATGTCACAAATAAGTCTCATCTGATTACTCAATTTGAGCCATTTGTTTGTCATGTTATATGTTTGAGATTTCATATTCAAAAATAAAAGACTATTATTAGCATCTGCTGTACATATCAAAATGTTATCTCTTATAAATACAAAAACACCCAATGTTCCAGAATACAAAATACAGAGATGATGTTTCTAGTCAAACTAGGTACAAAATAATAGTCACCTAATGTAATTACATGCCCATGACCAATACAAAACTTAGGTCCCAACGGCCAAAACAGTGACTCTCGTCTCGTTTCCGACTCGTAAGTCGATCTCAACTGAAGCCAGTATCCTGCTAATCAGCAGATTCTGCACATCAGTACATATATGAGTACCACATCCAGAATCAAAAAATTCAATTTTTAAAACTAGTATTGGACATGTTTATAACAAAAATACATGAAGCCGGAGCCTTATCCGTCTTCACTTCCTTCAACTCCGCCTTATACTCACGGCAGTCACGCTTTCAGTGACCCCGTTTTCCACAATGTAGGCAGAAGTGGTGGGATATGTCATTAGTCTTCTGATAAGTGCACGAAAGTGTACTTAGAATATTGCTAATTTGGCTTCATTATCGTATGTTTTAATCTTAATTAGAGTCATTTTATGCTTTGTTAATAGGAAGTGATGGATCAAAGAGAATGGAGCAATTGAACATGTTTCAGAGCCTAACAGACATATCGGACGCACGCAGGAGCATCAGGCGCGCACTGAAATTAAAAAGGCTATAACTTTTGATTTAGAAAGAGTTACGAGACCCATAATATATCGATTTACATCTACTCGAGGAGATCTAGTCAATTGAAGCATCCTTCAAAGCTGCTGGCGCGTGTAGAGGCTCGGCGCACGTCGCGACGTGAAACTGCGATTTCAGGATTTTGTGCTGTGTGTTTTTAATGCAATTTAGGGTTTCATGACTTTTCTATATAAATCCAACTTCGTCCCAAACCCTAGAGGATGAGAAAATCAGAGAGAAACATAGGAGAAACACACAAAAAGAGACAAAAACATAATTCATAGAGAGGAAGAACGAAGAACTTCAAGGAAATCATGACGTCTCTCCAATCTATTCAGGCTGCATCTCTTTCTTCCATTGAGAACTAATCTCCTAGACAAAGCTAATGATGAACTTCTGTATTTAAACTTCTTATATTCATGTTGTTAATTCTTGAATGAACCTTTTAACGTTTAATAAAATTATGATTGTTATTCTTTATTATCAAATTGTGTTTTGTCAAATCCCATATAGATCCAGTCATGCTTCTTTTATGTGTGATTTGTGAAATCAGTTGTGACTGGTAAAGTTGTTTTATGTGTTGGTCTTCTGCTGCAGTATTGCCTGAGGGTATATTGTCGACGTTAGATAGCTCGTAATAATAATTTTGTTTGCTGTTAACATAGAGAAAATAATCATTGATTACCCTAGAATTTAATATGAGTAGAATTAATATCTTCCAACTGTTGGTTTGGGATGTGAAACCTTCATTGTGTAATGAAAAGAATCAATAACTGAATACAAAAGGTTGATACAAGAGGAATTCTGATGCTTTGCTGTTTATCTCTACTGATAAAATCCATGCAACTTTTCATAATTTTTATTTTTTTATTTTATTTTATCAATTTCATTTGTTTTCTTTATTTAAGTTATTGCTAAAGATTTTGTTTGAGTAAATTTGTTCCTGTAACCCTCTCTCTGAGGAATCGACACCCCAGCTATACTGCGATAACCGCGAGTCATATTTGGGCGTAATCAAAATTTGCGCCCGTTGCCGGGGAGACGGTTTACAAGCAAAGGACCAGGTTTGCTTAGTCAACAACGAAGCGGTAACTTCGTTCCATTTTTTTTATTATTAGTATTTTATTTTATTTTATTCATTGATTATTCGCTTATTTATTTTCTTTTAGTATTTTATTTTTAAGTCGTTCTTTTTTTTATTTTTTTAGTCTTTTATATTTATTTAGTTTTTGCTTTATTTATTTATATACTTTTTTTTCATGTTTCTCGTATTATTTGAGCTTCAATTGCATGTCTAGACGTAGGGATATATTTGGTAAATTTGTTAAGGCTGAAGAGGAAAGCTCAGATTCTGAGAACATATTTGAAAATCCTTTTTCTACACCATCCGCGTCTAGCGCACATAACATGAGTGAATACGAGAGACCACCTAGGATGACTCTTGAAGAGTACCGCCACCCAACTCGCACATCTACACCTTCGTGCATCATGTTTCCTCCTAATGCACTACACATAGACTTTAGGCCTGGAATGATACAGTATCTTCCAACTTTTCACGGTTTAGAGAGCGAGAACCCTTACGTGCACATTAGGGAATTTGAAGATGTAGTAGCGACCTTCCATGACCAGTTTGGAACCACTGACACAATTAGACTTAAGTTCTTTCCCTTTGCCCTTAAGGATAGAGCTAAGAGCTGGGTGTTTTTTTTAAGACCCAGGTCAATAGGATCGTGGGGTGAGATGACCCGGGCATTCTTTGACAAATATTTCCCACACCACAAGACGGATGCCCTTAAAAAACAAATCTCCACCTTTTCCCAGAAAGACAGTGAGACCCTTTACCAAACATGGAAGAGGTATAAGGAGTTGTTAGCTAGTTGCCCCCACCATGGCTTTGAGAGTTGGCGTTTAGTTAGTTACTTCTATGATGGATTGACACCTAGGGAGCGCCAATTCGTTGAGACGATGTGCAATGATAAATTCATTCGAAATGACCCTGATGAGGCGCTCGAACATTTAGATGACCTAGCTAAGAAATCTCATACTTGGACTGGACCCAATGCCGTAGATAATACTGATAGGACATACACTTCTTCTAGCAGAAGTGTACATCACGATAAGGAACATGATAGTCTTAAGGCACAAGTTGAGCTATTGACCAAACAGATAGAAGCCTTAAAAGCTAAAGATAGCAAGACTATATATTCAGTAGCCCAGCTAGAATCCCAAGAGCGCCCTGTGTAGATGAGATTAGGGGACCATATGAGGAACAATGTCATAACTTAGGGATGTACCAGAAGTCTTATACCTCATATTTAGACACCTATAATCCTAGTTGGCGGAACCACCCAAATCCTAGTTGGAAGCAAGAGTCTCATCAACCGAGTCAACACCACCACCCATAAGTTACAGTACCTCACAGTGTTACACACCTATTATTCCTATAAATTCTTTAGAGGATACCTGACATGCATTTGTAGAGACCCAAAGCAAAACCAATCAAAGGATTGAGTCGTTGATATCTAAGGTAGCTGAAGACCAAAAGGAAATTAGGAGTCAAATCTCTAAATTGACTAATGTCCTGAGTGTACAAGAACAAGGAAAATTCTCATCACAGGCTCAACCTAATCCACTAGGTCAGCACATGACACTGGCTACTCATGAGGTATCCAGTATAAGAGGTGTTAATGTCATAATCACTAGGAGCGGTGAAGAGGTAGGGATGCTGAATACTTCCAACACCATAGGTGACCCTAAGGATAATAGTGTTAACATATCTCAGGTAGAACAAGTGTCATATTTCCCAGTTAGGGTTCCATCTCCTCAAGAACTTAACAGTTTTCATGTTGAAAAATAATCACATTGTGAAGGTGAGTGTCATTACTCATACATGCTAGAAACAGTCCTACCAGGAATAACGTATCTACAACCTGAATCAAATCCCCCTGAACTGAAACTGGTCCCAAAGAACCAAAAAAGGAGGAAAATGAGAGTTAATGCTCAATTAAAGATGATACATGTGAGATTAAAAAGAACATTGAGCGAATCTTTCCTTATGTGCAGTACCAAATTTCAGCACCAGACCATGGAGGATCAGTGATAAACTGCCACAGCTAGACAAGCATTCCCTCTTATGCCTGCATCAGTACGTTCGATGGAAACCACCATGACAACTTGAGTGCTTGCGTCTGGCTGAAGAAGTTAAACTTAGCGCTAGCGGGGAGGCAACCTTGCATCTGCATTTATTTTATTTTATTTTATCTACTTCGTTTTATTTTATTTTATTGTGTGCTAACTGCATGTTTATTTTTATGTTTGCATAAGTATTTTTGCAGGTTTTAGCACAACCTACACAACCACACAGCTAAAGTCTCACCAGCAGGAACCTGATCAACTCCGCGCCTGGTAGTGTTGTTCCTTAATCCTTTTTCTTTACATTTATTTTACATTGAGGACAATGCAAGTTTTAAGTGTGGGGGTGTATGCATGCGCATGAAAACCTGTCTTAAATATATTTGTTATCTTTAAAAAAAAAATTATTTTGTTTTATTTTTAGTCCTTGATAGTAAAACATAATTCCAATGATGATATTGTTTGTTTTAGGATGAAATCTTAGAAACGATAAGTCCTTTAATGTACTTTTATCTGATGATTTGAGTAGATTATCTATGTTAGACTCGTAAGCACTTAATTATGGGTTTTTAGCAGTGAAGCCTGCGTAGTTAACAAAGTGACTAGTTGAAGAAATTGCATGTCGATGAATGACCGTTTGCTTAAGATGTCTATATTGATTTCCTTGTGTTATGACATATAGTATGGTTGAAAATAAAAGAAAAGTCTCTAAAGAAAGAAAATAAACCACCTATAACCGATGAGCGTGAAGCTACCCATGGGCGAGTATTAGGACCACCATGAGGAGAAATGCTACCTTAAAGGGTAGGTGTGTTTCAAAAAAAAAAAAAGAATTGCAAAAAGAAATGAAATGAAAAGAGAGACCCAAAAAAAATGGAGAAAAGAAATCATACCATATTGAGCACAGAAAAGCAATTACAGAGCTTAATTGAGACATCTAGGTTGGTTTGACCCATCGACCCCGATTTTTAAACGAAATCATTGAGTTGGCTTACCTAGGAATAAAGCTGTGAACGAACCTCAGCACACACACACTTTGAGTCTGACTTAGATGATTTATTCAAAGACTTAGATTTGAGTTACGTTGAATACTTTGAAGGTTCTTTGGTTTCAATACTAGGCATTCTTTGAGGACAAAATTATGTTAAACTATTGTGACTATTTAATTTTGGTTTTTGCATGATTGTGTGTTTTGAATGACGTTTGTGGGTGTCGTCGCTGTAAGCCCTCACGAGACTATAACTCGTCCACTAGGGACACCTAAGGGTTTAAAGATTGTTGCATACGCTAAATGCAATCGTGATCCATGCGAAAGTGGCTTAGATAGTTTTATTTATTTATTTAGTTTTTTATTTTATTTTACGCTTGAATTGCTAGAGACTAGCAATAAGCTGGTTGTGGGTTGTGATAAGTGCACGAAAGTGTACTTAGAACACTGCTATCTTGGCTTCATTATCATATGTTTTAATCTTAATTAGAGTCATTTTATGCTTTGTTAATAGGAAGTGATGGATCAAAGAGAAGGAGCAATTGAACATGTTTCAGAGCCTAACAGACATATCGGACGCACGCAGGAGCATCAGGCGCGCACTGAAATTAAAAAGGCTATAACATTGATTTAGAAAGAGTTACGAGACCCATAATATATCGATTTGCATCTACGAGGAGATCTAGTCAATTGAAGCATCCTTCAAAGCTGCTGGCGCGTGTAGAGGCTCGGCGCACGTCGCGACGTGAAACTGCGATTTCAAGATTTTGCTGTGTGTGTTTTTAATGCAATTTAGGGTTTCAGGACTTTTCTATATAAATCCAACTTCGTCCCAAACCCTAGAGGAGGAGAAAATCAGAGAGAAACATAGGAGAAACACACAAAAAGAGCCAAAAAACATAATTCATAGAGAGGAAGAACGAAGAACTTCAAGGAAATCATGACATCTCTCCAATCTATTCAGGCTGCATCTCTTTCTTTCATGGAGAACTAATCTCCTAGGCAAAGCTAAGGATGAACTTCTGTATTTAAACTTCTTATATTCATGTTGTTGATTCTTGAATGAACCTTTTAACGTTCAATAAAATTATGATTATTATTCTTTTTATCAATTTGTGTTTTGTCAAATCCCATATAGATCCAGTCATGCTTCTTTTATGTGTGATTTGTGAAATCAGTTGTGACTGGTAAAGTTGTTTTATGTGTTGGTCTTCTGCTGCAGTATTTCCTGAGGGTATATTGTCGACGTTAGATAGCTCGTCGACAATATATTTTGTTTGCTGTTAACATAGAGAAAATAATCATTGATTACCCTAGAATTTAATATGAGTAGAATTTAATATCTTCCAATGTGTTGGTTTGGGATGTGAAACCTTCAATTGTGTAATGAAAAGAATCAATAATTGAATACAAAAGGTTGATACAAGAGGAATTCATGATGCTTTGTTGTTTATCTCTACTGATAAAATCCTGCAACTTTTCATAATTTTTATTTTTTTATTTTATTTTATCAATTTCATTTGTTTTCTTTATTTAAGTTATTGCTAAAGTTTTTGTTTGAGTAAATTTATTCCTGTAACCCTCTTTCTGAGGAATCGACACCCCAGCTATACTGCGATAATAGCGAGTCATATTTGGGCGTAATCATCTTCCCATAAGACTGATGATTTAACCTTGCCCTTTTTCTTATTTTCTTCACACCCCCAGAGTAAGTCTTCGTCCAAGCCTTGGCCATCTAGGATGTCGAAGTAAGGGTGCACCTCGCGCTTCTTGCCCTTAGAAACGCTGGCTCTACTTTTTTCAGCATCGCCATCAACTCTCCAATAGTTTTTTCTTGGTTCATCATGTTATAGTTCATAACGAACCCGCCCCAACAATCGGGCAAAGACTGTAAGATCAAATCTATGAAAGTCTCGGCCTTGAAGGTTATGCCCAGCTAACCTAGCTATTTGATGTCAGTAATCATCTGCGACACCTAGTGTTCAACAGATGTACCCTCTGACATACACGAGCAAAAAGAGCTTCTTTCGTAATTCATACTTCTGAGATCTAAGATTAGATCTGTGAAGGTCCTTCAGTTTCAACATCATACTATAAGGATCCAATCCTTTGTTCTGACGACGAAATTGAGGAGTCATTACGGCAAGCATGATGGATTGAGCGGTAAAGTTATCATCTCGATGAGTCTTCCAAAGCTCATGATCAACTATTTGCTCAACTCCGGGCTCAGGCCCGAGATGTTTCTCTATTACGTAGAGTAACTTCTCGGCTCCCATGACTATCCTGGGATTCATCTCCCAATCTGGAAAATTAGAGCCGTTAAAGATATTGTCGCCCATGATTATGTCTCTAACGCTAATCTTTCCAGCCATCACGATTACAATAGTTCAATTATTCAATCAACGATTCGGGTACACTCAAAATGTAATTGTTACTATAGTCCAACTATATAATCAACTACAAGTGGAGTAGTATTTAAGTACAATGCAATTGTTCATAGAAAGCAATATTCAATATTTGTCCAACTAATATATATAACGATAAATAATTAAAAGAACGCGTGTAAGTAAGTATTAAACGAAATTAAAAATTTAATACTGGTCTCCCACTATTTTTCGGCGAGTCTCTAACCCTCTGCTGAGTACTTGGGAAACCTAGTTTCCTAGTGGGCTAGGATCCCATTAAATAACACACAACCTTGACTTTGGCCAACAAGCTGTATGAAACTTAACTAGGTAGATCTCTAAGATCAATTGGATCTTATCCAATTCCTAGATCCGGCAGATGGACCTCCAAGTCTAAAACATATATCCAATATATTATCCTAACATTTTTTCCTCTAAATCAACTAAGCATTAGCTTTAGCTCAATAAGCTTAATGATTCCGGTTAAGCGTGACCCATTGACAGTGGGAAAGCTTCGTAATCCACGTCGATGAACTAGAAGTGACCTTGACTTTGGCCAACAAGTCACAACCGCCCAAGACATGCGATATAGAACAAAGCTTTCGTGGTTCAAACACATCCACGATGGACAATGGTCTTGACTTTGGCCAATAAACCAATGCCAATCTTGGATCTTGAGAGAGAACTACTCAATGGAAGGAAAAAAGCTTAATATTTGAGTGAGGGTTGTTCGCGTAAATTGGTAACTAATTTATTATCTTTGATTATGTATCATCATACACCCTTAAACATGCATTCTGAAAACATAATAAGGCACGAATAAATTAATAATGATATACGGATGGATATATAATATAAATTTATTCCTAGAACAAATCTCTCCATTTCCTCTCTCCCGCTAGCACTTTACATACTTCTACCCAATTACATAACACTAAAAGAAACCTAATTTACATTGAGGGGAATTGGTGAGAAGATAAATACAAAGAGAATAGAGGTGAAAGGCTGGACACGCAGGTCCAATTTAAATACATTCCAAATTTACAATAATTTCCAAAATTACCCCCACCCATCTAATATCCATCTGATATACATTATTCAATAAATACATCCAGGTATTCACACAAAGCATGCTGTCAATCAATCTAATCCAATTAATTGATCTTTGATTAGTGACCATCCAATGTTCATATAATGGTTTGATTTGTGCGAGTCCAACTCGTTTAAGAATAAATACTCAAAGTACATATACTTGAATTATATCGAACTATAATTTTAAATCCAATTTTAAATTGTATCCAATACTAATTTTTGTTTAATTCCAAATTAAATAATTACACTTTCAATAGTGCCTTTAAGGACTTAAATTCCAAATCCAAATCAATTGGGTCTCAAAGGCCCAATTAGCATCCAATGCCAATTTAATTAAAGTCCAATGAGCTTTCAATTAATTCTTTAGGCATGGGCTTTGGCCATTATGGATAAAACCCAAAATGCCAAGGCCCAAATATGAATCACCTTATGCCAAAAATCAATTTAGGCCCATTAGACCCAATTAAATTTTTAAAGGCCCAATAGTCATATTTGGACTTTATGGAAATGGTTTGAGGCCCAATTGGATCCAACCCAATTGTCCAAAACCAAATTTGGCCCAACCAAGCCCATTTAGCCCAATTGCAACAAATTAAATTAACATAATATTCCAAAAATACATTAATTCAATTTAAAGTGTAATTAACATAATTAATCAATTAATCCAATGTTTCCAAAACACTAATTAATCTAATTAATCATGCTTAATTATCCAATTCATGTCCAACACAAATTGAAGCAAAACCAAGTCATTCCAACATGCTCAAGCTCACGACAATAAAGGAAATTAACATCCAATTTAGATTTCAATCCAATTAAATCAATAATTAACATTCAATTTCATGCCAATTAATAGATCCAATTGTCAAATTCAAAAAATCACCATGAACATTTCCAGGGTTTGTATTCGGCTATGTAAGAAATTTGGGGAAAAATTAATCTAATCAATTTTCTCAAATCCTATGATGCACAAATTCAATTCATCATCAAAACATAACCAAACAACCAATTTGGAAATATATACTCCAAGCACAAAATCCCCAAAAAAAGTCTATAAACCGTAAACTCAAATCATTCTTAGATCTCACTCTGATACCATTGTTAGTGTCTCTAAGACTTGCTCAATGATCCTAAACATGATTTTATGTGTGAATAAATCAAAGAAAGTTGTGGAATACTCACATTGATCGGCTTTGAATTTTCTAAAAATTTCTCCAAGGATGTAGAAGCTCCAAGCCTTTGATTTGAATTCCAAATTAATGGTGAGTTTCCCTATCTCCTTTCTTTGACTCCAAAGTTGTAGCTTTGCCCAAAAATTTTCTCCTCCAATGAGAAGAAAATGACGACAATGAGAAGAAAAGGACGACAATGGAGGGTTTAGAAGAGAGAGAGATGTGATTAGTAAAGTCTAACAATACTTATTACAAAAGTTGTGTGTGTTGACTTCTAAGTTCTTTAAAAAACATGTATTTTGTGTTTAAAAGATCAAACACTATTGCCAACTACTACCATCACAAATAGTGACTAGTGATGTAAGTTAGTGAGTCCCACCACTTTGAATTCAGAATTCAAGTTGGCTTACACAACACACTTTGGTCTCGAATTCGTTTAATCCAATTAAACGAATTTTCTGTAGCAACTTAATTAAATCCAATTTAATTAAATAATAATGACTCGCAAAATTATTACGAAAGTCACTCACGAATTAATTCCAAATTAATTCATTCGCTTGAATTAAAATCCAATTTTAATTCCGCATTGAAATCCAATTTCAATTAATATATCTGATGTATTATTTTAGTCCAATTAAATAAATTAAATAGTAAAATCCAATTTAACTAGTAAATTTACTTGGCCGATTAATTCCAAATTAATCGCGTTCTCTCTTCCAGTCGAATTAATCCTAAATTAATTCCTACCGTAATTAATCCCAAATTAATTTTTATTGTAATTAATCCCAGATTAATTTTCTCTCTCATAATTAATCCTAGATAAATTCTGTTCATGTCAAATGTCATCGGTGAATCTTTGAGAAGCAACCCAAAAGATCATTGGACATGTTGGCAGTAAATCCGGTTGTCGGACTATCCGACACGTGGGTACCAGGTACCACGTTCTCACCAATTTATATAACATGGTTGTCTTCTAGCAAAGCACTGCGCCTACCCAATTCTCCAGAAATATTCTTTTAAGGAATATATAATCTTTATCAGGCATAGTATACTATGTATTGCGTATTACGATCCAGTATCGGATGTCACATGCTATGCCTAGGGCTGGAATTGTGTCTTGTCCCGTACGAAGCATATATCAGATCACTAGCAACTAGTCTCTGTAATCGGATAATCATGACCTAATCATACTATCCCGATAGCTGCAGTATTTAAGAGTACTAGTTTTGTATCCTACGTGATCATCATCTCCAGATGACTGAAGTGATACATCCATCACACTACGATTCTCAGTAAACTCAGTATAGGCATACACAGAACCTGTTAAAGCTCAAGACGACCAATACCAAAGTATACTGATTGTCGCAAGTAATAGCGATGCAAGTCTCAGGTTAAAACCAAATACACATACCCTGATTCGGACTCTCATAGACACATAGTCATACTACCAATGGGATTCCGAAGGGTCTATCCAGAGAGAAGCTGTTCCCGATCTAACGACTAACAGAACCTGCTATCACACTTGTATAAGTATCCAATACTTAAATATATGAGAAGTATGCCGTTAAGCTTCCATAACGGGCACAAGTGTAATACTTGCCTATTCCGTATTATCGATGTCCAGTCTCGATAATACTACGACTATAGATATTTAATGATTAAACCTTTAGTGGATTACTACTGTCTCATATCTTATTAATCTGATATTAATCATACAGACTTTCACATTTATATATCCAAGTAATCCAATTACAAAATGATAAACGAGCAATTTCCTTTGTCACATAGTGAATTTTTACAAGAGCACCATGTTCTTTACACATAGTGATGCTATGGGTCATAATTGTCCAATAATTTTGAGATTCCGGAGAAAATATGGTCTGGTAAGAATCTCTTATTTTCTCACCTTAGAAAATTTGGTTGTTTAGCCTTTGTACTTATCCAATAAGCTTGGGCAGAAGCTTGATGTTAGGACTACTTCATGCATCTTCATAGACTATGGAGACGATGAATTTATATACAGGTTATGGGACCCGAAGGAAAAGAAGGTCATCAAAAGAAATGATGTAGTGTTTCTTGAAGACCGTACAATAGAAAACATTGAAAAATCCAAGATGTCTTCTAATTCCAGTGCCGATAAAACTGATTCAAACCCAGACACAACCTCAACACTAATACGAGTGGCCACAGATAATGATGAGGTGAATGATATGCCAGAAGCAGAACCAGATAAGGAAGAAGACGATGTTGAGCATGGGGAGCTGCAACCTGCTCCATCAGAAGCTACCAGATCATCCACATATCTGGATGATGACAGACCTCCAGAAACCAGTGAACCTCAAGTACGAAGATCTGAGCGAGGTCAGATTCATCAACTAGATACTTAGGATCTAACTATATTCTGCTTACTGACGAGGGGGAGCCAGAAAAAATTCAAATAAGTGTATCTCATAAAGACGGAGGAAAATGGTTGCACGTAATGCATGATGAAATGAAATCACTGCAGAAGAATCATAGTTATGAGATAGTCATCTCCTACAAGACAATAATGTGTTTCGCATGTAATTAGAGTGAGAGAATTGATATGAATCCAACATGCATGTGTGAATGATTGATTGGTTATATCCACCACTAATCAATTAATGGTTTTGATGAAACCACTCATAACCACTCAATTAGTGGACAATTATGACAACAACTCCACTAATTTTGTTCAGTTAGAAGACAAGTCATTGCCTATTAATCGAGCTCTCATTTGAGAGTTCAAGCATACTAAAATTATTAAGCTCCATGTTGAGAGAACTTAGAGAGTGAAGTGTCAGGTTTTTGCAACAAAGTTTATAATCTTTGTAAATTTTATTTAAGTAGTAATAGAAAATAAATTTTCCTCATAAATATTTTTTAGTGGTTAAAGAATCACAACATTCACTACTCGAGGAATAACAAGGAGATGATGATAACTGCACATACCACATATATATTATTGCGGGTTTTAAATTCAAACGAGTGTCAAATTGATTTTCAACTATATTAATAAAATTTGACACTCGAATTTGAGAACGAAGAAGATAAGACATTAAAAATATATTTTGATTTGTTGATCCTCTTATCTTTTTAAAAATAAAAAACAAAAACAAAAGAATTCAAACGAGTTTTCATGATTTTTTCTTTGAAACAAGGAGCCATGTTTGTACTATTTCCTAGCACCGACGTTTATGTCTCGTCTGCTTTCTTTGAAATGTCTAATTATTGAAGCTCATTCGCCTCATTTATAATGAAAAACTCGATCAAGAATTGAGGATTCTCTTAAATTAATATTATTTCTTAGCTCGAATAATCCTGATACATTTTCTATCATAATTTAATCCTGATACATTTTCATCAAGAAGAAAAGTGATTTTAGGAGTAGTTAGGTTGGTTTTTCAAACATCTTAATAAAATATTTATCACTCAAGCCTTAAAAAGAGATAAAAAAAATTAAAAATATATTTATTTTTTTTTTTTTTAAAAAAAAATATAATATCTCTAAATAAATATTTGAATGAAGAATTAGAGAAATACTTTTATGGAATCGACATACCGACTCTATAGACTGAACAGCTAAGTTGATATGCCAGTCCAATTACTCTCGACCATTTGGGAGAGAGTGAGTCACAATAATTTTTTATTTAAAATTACAAGGAGTCCCATTATATTAAAATCATTATTTTAAAACTACTAGGTAAACGTCATTATATTGACGGGACCATAGCTTTGAACTTATGAATGAGTCACTGTGTCAATTGACAAAGAGTGATTGGTGGAACGCCAACCCCGCACAAGTATTTTTCAAAATATAATCCATCCTTTTACCTTTAGGGATTGAGGTGTTGCATCATGTAATATCATGTTCCAAGAGACTGATATAAGATTCATGTTATCATTTTGAGATCCTAAATCTGATTATGAATTCGAATTCGGGAATGATATTTTTTATAAGAGCCTAAGACAGTTGAGTATTTTACCTACTCCGCTTAAGCGCGCAAGAGGTGATTTGATGGTGGGGTTTCCAACGATTTCAGAAAAAATAAATAAATAAATAAATCATGTAATATCAATCCTCATGGCGTGATTTGATGGTGTATGGCTCAGGATCTTATCTTGAGGTTCTAAGTTCGAATTCAGATAATGCGTTTTTTGTAAGAGCTTGTGACAATCGGGGATTTTACCTGTTTCGCTTAAGTCCGAAATATGTGATTTGAAGGTGAGGTTTCAAATGATTCAAAAAAAAAATATTCATATATATAATATCATTTAGTTAATCTAACAATAAACTTGTGATATATATACAACATTATACTCAGTTTTAAGAAACTTTTGCCCGCATTTGGATCTAATGGTGCTATTAAAAACCAAAAATGATACATTCACTCACACTCTTACTTAAAGTTTTACAAACTCTCTTACTGTAGATACAGTGATCTACAATAAATCACTGCAGCTACAGTGAGAGAGTTTGTAAAACTTTAAGTAAGAATGTGTGGTGAGTGTATCATTACTCTTAAAAAACATGGGATTTTTTTTTCTTAAATAAACCTCAGCCGACCCATGTAGAGAGAATAAAATTTTGTTTGGTTATTTTAAATGAACTTCCACAAAGTAGGGATTTACTAAATCAAAATGAAAAAGATTACAAGCAGTCAAGGGAACATAATGAGTCTTACTCCTCAGATAAATCACGGCGTTAAAACAGGGGAAAAAAAGTATATCTTTGGAGAACGGATCTGGATCCTCTCTTGCTTTTAGATTTGAAAAATAACAAGGAAATTAAATCATGATAAAAATCATACAAAATTATTGATGATGAATAATAATAATAATAAAACACTAAAACGACGTTATTTTAATGATTATTTTGTCTATGTCCAATCTTTTATACCATTATACTTCAGCTTCTGAGTTCGGATACATGGAGTTCTTTTCTTATATAAGTTTGAGATAGTCAAGGATTTTAACTCCTCCGCTTAAACCCGAAAGAGGTGGTTTCACAGTAAAAAATTGGTTGATAAAAACAAAAATATATAAATCATTCACGACAAATAATGAATACGTGATGCAGGATCTTGAAAGCTAAGCAAAGGCAAGATGATTGTATATCATTTTCCCTAGAAAAACAAGGGATCGAGAATTTTCCAAGAAAGGAATCTTGTTTGAATCATCAAATACATTTCTTCAAACCCTTCATCGAGCTTACATCATACTCCATTAAACCCAGCGCAAAACGTGAACAAATGATTTGCCAGAACAAGTAGCTAATGAATGATCACCAGGAAGACATTTAAGGAAAAAAGAGAAAAGGCAAATGTTAGTAACTTTAACTGTAACCACTAGGGCAGAAATCAAATACTGAATGGAAAAATATTCAAAATATCCCACTTATAAAAGCATATAATAAAAACTACCAACAAGACCTAGCTAGCTAGCTAAAAAAACCCTAGAGCATGAAAACCAGTGATGGATATTCATTTCATGATGAAGTATATTCCTTCCTCGAGAACCAGTCTGACAAATCACATATGCAATATATATATATATATATATATATATACACACACACACACAATCTGAAAATATATATTACAGGAATCATTTAGGGTCTCAATGTTCATGATTGCCTCTAGGAATAATTCTGCATAGCAACTTGAGAGTGCAATCACCATTGCTATATTGTAGTAACAGTAGCAGCAATTATTGTTTTTTTTTAAAGCATGATTCCTGAATCCTGAAAGATTTTTTTATATAGCTAGTTGTGTCTGTCTGAAGCAGAAACAAAGAAAAATCAATCAGTGCATCTACTGATATTTCCATGGAGATTGATTGAAACCCTAAGTCCCTAAATATGGAACCACGCATCAATAAATTACCACCATTTATTACTACATTACAAATCTATATATATCTATATAATATGATATTTGAAATTCATGCATAGCTATAGATATTTCCATGGAGATCGATTAAAACCATAACTATGGATATGCGCATCAATAAATTACCACTGTTTTTTTAATACATTACAAATCAATATGTATATAGAATCTGAAATCTAATGCTACACTGAATACATATATTTATAACAGAGCCCAACGGACGGCCTTTGTCTTCGTATATATTAGATATATATCTACTGTCATTAGTATTAACAGAAATAATATATTTTTTTGAAATCGTTGAAAACTCCACTCCACCGTCAAATCATCCCTTTCGGGCTTAAGCGGAGCAAGTAAAACTTATGGCTATCTCAGACTCTTACAATAAATACACTTATATATTCGAACCCAAGACCTTAAGATGAGATCATGAGCCTTACACTAACAAACCACGTTCACTATGGAGCATTAAGCGAAATATATATACTCATATTTATGATCAATAGAATGAGACTTAATTTGGAATCCTTAGATGCTCAAAAGTCAAAGCACTGCCCAATCATTAAGAGGAAAGTTGTTGACCACTAGGCCATAAGCCCATTATAAATTACCACCATTTCACTGCTCATTTAACAGTAATAATATAAACAAAACAAAGCAAAAGTACACTAAGAGCCCATTTGGACATTCCATAAAATATTTCTCTTTGAAAAATACTTATAATATTTTAAAAGCATTAGAGGTGTTCTAGTACTTTTTGAGATAGCACCTAGTTATGTGCCTATTCTTAAGTAGCACTTGGAGTTATACACAACATTTTAAGATTCCAAATATACCCCGCAACAAATATATAATATGTTGATATAAATTATTTATTAATACCATTTAATTTGCAAGCCAATAAAATAGTGACATGTGGCGTAGTAGAAAAAAATCTATCACACCACCGCGAGAGATTCTTTGGTGCAACAGTGGTATGGGTGATGTGGTACCACAAGCCAATCATCCATTGACATGTAGAGTTTTTTTTACCTATTTTTTAGTTGTTTTTTACTTTTTTAACACGCGTGGCAGTGGATGATTGACTTGTTACATGGATGACGTGGTATCACTGTTGCATAGAAGATTTTCTCCACCACCGCCCATTAGCAACTATTGATGACTTCTATCATCTTTCCAATGACTACTGGGGATATTTCAATCATATCACACACGTTTGGTTGAAAATATTTATTGCGAGTATAAGTTATTTTATAAGTATTGGATTGAGTCTTCAAGGGACGTAATTTGATGATGTAGGGTTTAAGATCTCACCTTAAGGTCTTGAATTCGAATACAGTGAGTGTATTTCTTGTAAGAGCATGTAAACAGGTAAGGGATTTTACCTGCTTTACTTAAGCCCAAAAGGATTTTCAATAATTTCAAAAAAAAAGTATCGGATTGGAAATATAAACTAACTTATAAACTGACCAGATTTTATACCAAATACTGTAATAATCGGTGACTTTTCAACGAGTATTCACGGCGGTCCTACTGCTTTAAAAACATTTGACTAACTTAAAATATATGTATAATGTTATTTTGGTAATTTTCAACTTTATATCCAAACATTAATAATATATCAAAAAGATATAGAAGTACTTTTTTTGTATCTTAATTTTTAAAAAATAATATTGTTGCTGTAAAAACAATCTCAAATTAATGTGTTAACATTATTTAATTGCAACTCCAAGCATTAATTTTATCGATGGTAACATAACTTTTATTGAGACAATTATGTAAACTTAACAAAACATTATTGATACAATTATGTAAATATGCACCTTTAAGTTTCTTCGTTGCAACTTGCAAGCATTAATTTCGTTGAAACAATTATGTAAACTTAACGAAACAAACTTGTTGACGGGTGATTTTCGTCTCAGGGACAGTTTCAAGGTAATTCTCTCGAAATAATCATCATTCAACCTTGAATTTATTTGGTTATGGAAGACCAAAAACAAATATAGCAAAAGACAACACAAACATGAAATCGACAAGAGGGTTTAAAGTGGTTCGGCGGAGTTAATTTTATTTTTAAAACATATATTATTTTTAAGTTAAATAGATAAAAGTTTCGATTCCATCAAACTCTTATAAAAATTACACATCTAAATTATAACTCATAATCTGATAATTAAGTAATAATTTTTTTTCGTCACAAAGTAGGGGCATTAATGTATTTCCTTCTTCTTAGTAGTCAAGCAAAATATTCATTAAAAATAATGTAGTGTCAAGATTATTGATTAATAATCTCATATTTGTGTTACAACCACACCAATATAATTAAATATTAATAGTCATAACAAGATTGAGTCTCGCTCGGTTATGACCTCGATAATATTTTTTTTATAGTTATTAACTAACTAAAAAAACAATAACTAATAACCCCAGAATTTTTACATTATAATAATATAATACGGTTAATAATCTCAAAATATAAAAATAATCTTAAGCTCGAAGAATTTCAAAACCGATCCTTTATTCAAATATAATATATTTATTAATCGTGTAATTGTGTAACTATGTTAATGGAAAGATTGTTGGCACGTGGATTTTTAAAATGCCGAAAATGCCACCACCGTCAAATCGAAGGACACTAATCCTCAAATGAAACATTGGGTCACTTCAAAGTACACAGTTGAGTGTCAAGGTATTTAAAAAGTCAGAGATGATTACGTGGGCATTACATATCAAGATTCTATTGGCCGATGGAAATTAAATGTCCGTGCCACGTGGGTGGCAGAGAAGACTGACCGTAAGCTTAGGTCACGTGACGTCATCCGTGTCAGCATTTTTACTATGCCTACGATTAGAAATCCGTACATTTCCTGCAATAATAAATCCATAATAATATGGATATACTTTCAATGTATTTAACTGAATATATAAACTTTCGGTTTCATCAAACTCTTATAAATAATCATAATCAAACTCTTATAATAATCATACCTCTAAAATTAAAACTCATAATCTGATAATTAAGTATATTTTTTTTTGTCACAAAACAGCACCCCGTCGGGGCATTAATGTATTTCCTTCTTAGTACTCAAAGAAAATATTCATTAAAAATAGTAAAATGATTTTAAAATTATAAATTTATAATTTTAATACCCAAAAAATGAAAATTCCATACTTAATGGGTAATACAACTAGGGGTGGCAATTTAAGTCAGAATTTGTTTATTCGTTCGATTCGATTTGCTTTAAAACGAATACGAATTTGAAAAATTGATTCATTTAATAAAATGGTCAATTCAATTTGATTCGTTTATTAAATGAATCGAATACGAATTGAAGTTCATTGATTCTTTTAGAATTCGTTTTATTATTTGTATTTACTAGTTCTTATTATTTTTCAATTAAAATTCGAGAAATTATGCTAATTGCCATAAAAAAGTAATATTTTCGATATTTGATGAGATATTTTTAGTAAATATATTAATTATATATTTCATATATATAATATATATATATATATATATATATATATATATATATATATATATATATATCTATTTATTTATGAAGAATTAATGTAAATCAAGTGTGGTAAATTATTTTGTTAAATAATATCATAACTAAACGATATTCATATTCGATTTGTTTAATAAACGAATCGAATCTGAATCCTGATATTAGGATTTGTTTAATAAACGAATCGAATATGAATCCATCACATTTTGATATAAATTTAATAAACGATTCGTTTAGTATTCGATATAAATTTAATACATTGATTTGTTTTACCACCCCTAAATACAACTAGCATGGTCGTTGTTGCAATTTTTCCATCACAATGACAAACGGCACAGGTTATATTTATTGTTTTTAATAATAATGATAATAGTAAATTAATAATTGCCGAATTGATAGTACCCTCTTCAATTCTGCCTGCAAAATATTTAATTTGAGGATAAAATTTTATTTAAAGGTTGAGATATTTCAATACAAATCGAGCTATCTAAATATATCCATTAATTTAAATCAATGAAATAGAATGATGTCTATATTAAATAATATGTTAAAACTTACAAGTTTGAATCGAAGATGAGTTTTTTTTTTTTTAAAACAACTTTGATTTAAAGAGCAAGAATATAACATCCGGATCCCTAATAAAAATATAATTTGTCTATTTATAAAAATAGGCTTATGATTTCTCTTTTGGGTTATTTACATTTTAGTATTAAATTTATGATAAAATAAAAATTACGTATTGTAAATTTTAAAATATTATATTTTACTATTAAATTTATGACAAACTAATATTTTACTATTTTTTCGTCAAAATCTTAGTTGACAGTTACATTTTAATATTAAGGTCAATGAAGTCAACTAACGGGAAAATTATAAAATATTAGATTTAATACAACTTTAATCATAAATATTATTTTATCATAAATTTAATAATGAAATATTATTTTCAAAATTTACAGTATTCAATTATTATTTTACTAAAAAATTAATAATAAAATGTAAATAATATTTTTAAATGATTGTAGACACACTGGATTTCGGTCGAGGTCCACAATTGAGAATGGGTGAGGGAGGCACGAGCGAACCTGCAAAATAAGAGTAGAACGAAAGAGGAGGTTACTGCCCACCAGTGTGTGTGGAAGCCGTAGGCACTCCGACGCTCAAGTTAGACAAAATATTTTAATTCAAAGGGGAATGGATTAAGGTCTTAAGATACCTCAACCACTGATCTATTACCGTGAGGGCGGAGTATTAGGTTTAGTCTGATGATAAGAGTATATCCCGTCTTTGTCCCTTGCTTCTCTTTTTTATAGGTTGATGTCGAGTCTCTATTTACCGTTGGAAGTCTCCTCATTGATATTCTCATTTATGTCCTTTAGATATGATATTCACGCCCTGAAACCGTCGACTTCATGGTGATATTCATGAATTCGGATCCACCTTCTGATCTTTGTAATGGTGCCTGTTTGTCTGTCTTTATATTGGTGTTGATGTCGAGTCTCTATTTTACCGTTGGAAGTCTCCTCATTGATATTCTCATTTATGTCCTTTAGATATGATATTCACGCCCTGAAACCGTCGACTTCATGGTGATATTCATGAATTCGGATCCACCTTCTGATCTTTGTAATTGGTGCCTGTTTGTCTGTCTTTATATTGGTGATATTGGGCTTTGTGAGGCGGCCCGTGGATCTCATGCCTGGCTCCAGATCTTGTGGTTGGCTTCTGGGGTAAAAGTCGATTTTACCCCTGGGCCCAATTTTGGCCCGTACAGTTTGTCCCATACTCTCTAAGTCTGGAAGTCCCAGGCTTTGAGAGTATCTTGTGTCGAATAAATCGAGACATGGACGATCACTCCTCTGATCTTAACGATGGTCTTTGAGCAAGTGACGTTTTGTTTTGCAATTTAGGGGAAAAATTCAGGTTTACTCATCTTGTCGTATGAGGTGAATAAGTTTGATGACTTATAATTGATTCGACACGAGTTATCATGAGTGTTCCTTGATCGACTGAACCAGGCGGTGGTTCGGGGTCACACTCGACACGTCGTAATTGTTGCTTGAATTTCATGAGTGTATTTGATTCGACGTGTGTCATCAGTGGTGTCCTTTGTTTGACTGAACGAGGTGATAGTTCAAGAACACACTCGATACGTGGTATGCGTCGAATGAATCCCATGATTCTATGACTCTGCATGGATTATGAGGGGGATGTCCCCTGGTCGACTGAACCTGGTGGTGGTTCAGGGATAACCTCACTCGACTCGTCGTATGAGTCGAGTGGATCCTACGATCCCATGACTCTGCAAGGATCATGTGGGGGATGTCCCCTTTTCGACTGAACCTGATGGAGGTTCAGGTATAATCTCACTCGACTCGTCGTATGAGTCGAGAGGATCCTATGTCCCCATGACTCTGCATGGATCATGTGGGGGATGTCCCCTGGTCGACTGAACCTGGTGGGGGTTCAGGTATAATCTCACTCGACTCGTCGTATGAGTCGAGTGGATCCTATGATCCCATGACTCTGCATGGATCATGTGGGGGATGTCCCCTGGTCGACTGAACCTGATGGAGGTTCAGGTATAATCTCACTCGACTCGTCGTATGAGAAGAGGATCCTATGATCCCATGACTCTGCGTGGATCATGTGGGGGATGTCCCCTGGTCGACTGAACCTTGTGGGGGTTCAGGTATAATCTCACTCACTCGTCGTATGAGTCGAGTGGATCCTATGATCCCATGACTCTGCATGGATCATGTGGGGGATGTCCCCTGGTCGACTGAACCTGGTGGCTTTCAGGTATAGTCTCACTCGACTCGTCGTATGAGTCGAGTGGATCCTATGATCCCATGACTCTGCATGGATCATGTGGGGGATGTCCCCTGGTCGACTGAACCTGGTGAGGTTCAGGTATAATCTCACTCGACTCGTCGTCGTATGAGTCGAGTGGATTCTATGATCCCATGACTCTGCATGATCATGTGGGGGATGTCCCCTGGTCGACTGAACCTGGTGGAGGTTCAGGTATAATCTCACTCGACTCGTCGTATGAGTCGAGTGGATTCTATGATCCCATGACTCTGCATGGATCATGTGGGGGATGTCCCCTGGTCGACTGAACCTGGTGGAGGTTCAGGTATAATCTCACTCGACTCGTCGTATGAGTCGAGTGTATCCTATGATCCCATGACTCTGCATGGATCATGTGGGGAATGTCCCCTGATCGACTGAACCCGATGGAGGTTCAGGTATAATTTCACTCGACTCGTCGTATGAGTCGAGTTTATTGTGTGGTCGTAATTTATGTTATCTAAATTTTATTGGGTGTTAAGTCAAATATCGAGGAGATAAAGTGTCGAGCTTTATATATAAATGTTTGGTCGAATCGATGTTTCATTCGATGATTCCCGTGGGAAGTGAATCTGGCTTTTCACACGTGTCAATAGATGCTGAAAGACCTAATGCAATTTACGAGGCGTCCATTTGGGCGGGAAATTTGGCGCCAGATCTTCAGGTAGCATGTATAAAGGAACATTGGGTGCTTCATTCCGTGATATTCGGAAGTCGAGTAAGGTGTGCTCTCAAGAGTTTCAAGGTATTCTTCGAAACCTTTTTCTTGTTCTTCATTCCTTTAAGTGTTCATAGTGAATATTCAAGCTGCTCTTAGGTAAATTAAGCTGTTTGATCTCCTGGTTTGCGTGAGTTGTTTTCAATTTGTGTTTGCGGGTTTTGATCTTTATGAGGTAGGCTTCTAGAGGGTTTAGTTGTTTTTATGCTTGTCGTTTGGAAGATGTCGAGTGGTGATGTGAATCTTTAGGCAGCTTAGGTGCCAAATCGATACTTATGTCGAGTCGTCAAGTGATACCGTGGAATCATCAAGTGAAAGCAAGGAATTTGTAGAGTGTGGAGGTAGGTCGTACCAGGAGCTTATCGAGAGTGGTGTTGTTACCTTAGCTATGCCTTCTCCACCAGTAATCCCTGCCGAGGCCATTCCGTTAAGGTCACTGCCCGCAATTGGGGAGTCGAGCGAATTACCTTGTACGAGTGAGCCTACTAACTTACTATCAAAGAATCCTGCAAGTCGAATGACCGGGAAAGTATTGAGGGAACTCAGCTGTATGTACAGGTTCCCTAATACTTTGGAACTTCGGGTGCCTTCGTCGAATGAAAGAATTGATTACAAGGTTCCCGGGTGGATGTGATTCTATGTGCGTCCATTTTTTATAGGGCTGAGGTTTCCTATCCCGAGAATGGTTTGGGAGGTTTTGGATCATTTCGGAATTGCTCCTTCACAATTGATGCCCAATGCATGGAGGATCTTATTGTCGATTGAATGTTTATCCTTTGAAATGGTATACTCTTCGAGGTGAAGGACGTTTTAGAGACGTATTATCTGAAGGAACATTTAAAGGAGAAAGGGAGGTATACGTTGATCCTTCGCCAAAGAAAGACACCCTTGGTCGTCGGATTGCCGACTAATGATAGGGGAAATTGGCAGTCCTATTATTTCTTTGTGAAGGGTGAGGGTATCTTTGGATCGACCGGGGTTGGTCGAATCCCGGAATTTTGGTGTTTGTCGAGTGAGTAACGATCTTTTGCTTAATTTCTATCTTTGAATCGTTCATCTGTCTTTGAGTAATCATGATCTTATTGTTGCAGGTCCTCTACGGAACAAGTCATTCATCAGGACTGCACGTACGATCTCCAATACCAAAGCCATTTTGTCCCTGTCGGCCGAGAAAAGGGATTGCAAAACTATTCTAACGGAAAAGAGGTTAAGGTCGACTCCGCTGTGGAAGGAAATCTATCATCGAGAAGAAGGTAAAGTTCTGGCCTTATGTAACGACGTTTTGTCCGTGATAAATAGTAGATGGTCGTGTCAAAAGTTATATGGGGGATATAGATATCAGGAGCCCCTAAAACCTAGAGAACTTTTATGCGCAGAGGAGATGATGACAGGACCATTCACGGTAGCTTCTCCCTTGATGAAATGAAGAGCCGAAGAAGTCTCGTCTCGCAAACTTCGAAAGAATGAGCCTGTAGTTGAGGAGGCGGTTGGCACCCAGCTGAAGGGTGTTATCCCTGTGGAGGGGGTTCTAGATAAGGGAAATCGATCGAAATGAGTTCCGCGGGAAAGAAAAGGAAGGTTGTGGCTGAAGAAGAAGAAGATCCGGACAACCTTTTGCTGAAAGTTCCCCGAGAGTCGACAGCTATATCTGACCCTTCAAGTATCGACTCATTCGTGGAAGGGCTTTTGCTTGAAGGGGATGAAGTGAGGTTGGCCCAGATAGGTCCAGTAGAAGTTATGAAGAAGGCGATTGCTTTGAATTATCAGGTATTATTATATTATTATTATTATTATTATTATTATTATTATTATTATTTTGACTGACTCCCAAGGCTTGTGTTTGTAGGCCCTGGAGTGCAGCCTGTTCATGAAGAAGAATGTCGATTCCAGCCAGAAGAAGATTAAAGAGCTCGAAAAGGCACTGTCGACGTCGAGGAAGGAATCCTTAGAGTTGAGATCTGGATTGGTCGCCTCTCAGAAGAAAGAGAGAGGACTCGAGAAAGAGTTGAAGGAGGTAAAGGCTGCTTTGAAATTGGAGAAGGAGACAGCCGAAATGGTAATTGAGGGCTATAAGGAGGGATTTGAGAATGTGAAGAAGGAAAAAGACTTACTGCTTGAGCAATTGGAGGATATTGCCATTGACTCAATGATGAGGAATAGGTGCGACCTGATGAAGGAGTATGTCGCAGGAAAACATGTCGACTGGAAGCCGGAGAAATGGATCCGGGAGTATGAAAGGCGTGCTGCCGGTCTTACTTCGTCCTCAGAGGACGATTTAGAAGATAAGGGAGGAGATGAAATGTCGAAAGAAATTGAGTGTGATGCAATCGGAATGGAGATCGCTGATCCGGTGGTCGAAGAACATACGGAGCCTGCCGAATGTGAGAACGTCGTGCTGGCACTACCCGACACCGAAGTGTCAACGATAGTCGAGTCACAGGAAGAAGCTCTGGCCACTCTCCCCAGCACAACTGATGTAGGAGAAGAAAACCCGTGAAGTCTAAGGGTCCAACAGTTGTTCTTAAATATGATATTTTGTTTGTAGTATAACAGATTGGTGAAATGTCGTTGTTTTCTGTTGCACATGTTGAATGAAAAGAATGTACCATTTGGATGATATCTTATTTCTTATGAATGAATTTCTTTATTTTGTAAAAACATCAATTAAACAAATACTAGGAAAACAAATGTCGACTATCAAAACGAAGTCGTTTACCGGATAAACTTCTTAAGATGAAGTGCGTTCCAACTATTGCGCACAGGTTTTCCTTCCTCGGTTTGTAGTCTGTAAGCTCCTTTTCCAACTACCTTTGTGACAAGATACGGGCCCTCCCAATTTGGGCCCAACTTCCCATCTCTATGATCTCTCGTATTCTGGAACACTTTGCGTAGTACCCAATCCCCAATTCTGAAGGTCCTGCTCCTGACATTTTTGTTGAAGTATCGAGCCATCTTCTGTTGATGAGTTGCCAGTCGAATGGAAGCTCGATCCCTTGTTTCATCAATCGTGTCGAGAGTGAAATTCATTAGATTTTGGTTGTCCTCTTCACCCAACCACTGGTAGCGAGGGGATGGGATGATTTCCTCAGTTGGGATTACTGCCTCCATTCCAAACGCCAGTGCGAATGGGGTTTCGTCTGTTGAAGACCTCTTTGTTGTGCGGTATGACCATAGTACTCCTGGCAGTTCGTCAGCCCAGGCTCCCTTAGCTTTCTCCAACCTCTTCTTCAGGGTGTTCATAATCGTCTTATTGGATGACTCGGCTTGTCCATTTGCTTGTGGAAAGCGAGGGGTGGAGAAGTTCAACCTTATGCCCCAATTCCTGCAGAAGTCTTGGAAGTGGTGGCTAATAAACTGTGCTCCGTTGTCAGTCACTATCTCTTTCGGTATGCCGAATCGACAGATGATGTTTTTCCATACGAAAGCTTGGGCTTCCTTGTCGCGTATTCTGGCGAATGCTTCTGCTTCTATCCACTTCGAGTAGTAGTCCGTCATTACGAGCATGTACACTCGTTGGCCAGGAGCCGTTGGGAGTTTTCCAACAATGTCCATCCCCCACTTCATAAATGGCCATGGGGACAGAATGAGATTTAGTCTCTCTGGTGGGAGGTGGGGTATTGGTGCGAATCTCTGGCACTTATCGCATTTCTTCGTGTATTCAGAGGAGTCGAACCTCATTGTGGGCCAGTAATAACCTGTCGTGTACGCTCGATGAGCCAAGCTCCTACCACCAGAATGATTCCCACATTCTCCTTCGTGCAACTCGGACAAAACATGTTGCGCTTCGTTAGGTGCAATACATTTCAAGTAAGGTCCTGTGAACGATCTTTTTAACAGCTGACTGTCGTATAACACATATCGGGCAGATTGTCTTTGAACTTTCTTTGCTTGAATTCTGTCGTCTGGGAGTGTTCCGTCTTGTAGATACTTTATAATTGGTGTCATCCAATTGTCGACAGTGTCAAGCGTCGCGACAATCGTTTCTTCTTCACAAATCGCGGGCCAGCTTAAGTACACGATTGGAATTGTTCGCGACTCGTTCCCTTCCATCGTCGAACCAAGAGTTGCCAATGCATCAGCCTGGGAGTTCTCGTTCCTTGGGACCTGTGTTATGGAAAATTTTTCAAATGTCGATCGTATTCCACTTACCTTTTGTAGATAAGAAGCCATAGCTTGTCCTCTGGCCTGATACGACCCTTCAATCTGGTTCACAATCAACTGGGAATCGGTTTTCACTTCAATATCTTGGCCCCCAACTCTTTAGCTAGTGACAGCCCAGCTATCAATGCTTCGTATTCTGCCTCGTTATTTGTAACTCTAAATCCACACTTGATCGCTTGCTGTATTATGTCGCCGGCTGGAGTTATTATCATGATTCCAAGACCGCAGCCTCTTTTATTACTTGCCCCGTCGACTGCTAATTTCCAAGGTTTCGTTTGCTGGATGGAGTTGATACCGACTTCAGTTGTTGTTAGTAAGCTAGGGGTGAAGTCGGCCACAAAGTCGGCCAACGCTTGAGATTTTATGGCGGTTCTGGGCTGGTACGTGATGTCGTGTTCTCCAAGTTCGATTGCCCACTTCATCAACCTTCCTGATATTTCTGGTTTATGAAGTATTCTTCTCAACGGATAGGTCGTGTACACCGTGATTGGGTGCCCCTGGAAGTAGGGTCTTAGTTTCCTTGCTGCTGTAACAAGGGCGAAGGCTAATTTTTCCATCAAAGGGTAACGTTTTTCTGCTCCCAAAAGTGCTTTGCTCACGTAGTAGACTGGATGTTGGTCTCCCACCTCTTCTCTTACTAAGACTCCACTGACCGCTTGCTCGGAGACTCCCAAGTAAAGAAAGAGTCTCTCTGAGTCGTGTGGTTTGGACAGCAAAGGTGGTGTGGTGAGGTACAATTTGAGCTTTGTCAGTGCTTCCTCACAAGCGGGCGTCCAGTCAAAGCTGTTTCCTTTCTTTAAAGCTGAAAAGAATAAGAAGCACTTATCTGTGGATTTGGAGATAAACCTGTTTAGAGCAGCAATTCTCCCAGTTAGTCTCATGACGTCTTTTGGGCTGGATGGAGAAGGAATGTCGAGGATCGATCTGATCTGGTCCGGATTTGCTTCAACCCCTCGTCGAGTGACCACGTACCCCAAGAATTTTCCTGAAGCAACTCCGAAAGCACATTTAGTTGGATTTAGTTTCATTCCATACCTGTCCATGATGTCGAACGCTTCTTTCAGATGATCTAGGTGCTGCTGCCGATTCGACCGACTTCACTAGCATATCGTCTATGTACACCTCCATTGTTTTCCCAATTTGGCTGTCGAACATCTTGTTGACTAGTCTTTGATATGTTGCTCCCGCGTTCTTTAGGCCGAAGGGCATGACTTTGTAACAGAAAATCCCTTTGTTGGTGACGAAGGCTGTCTTTTCTTGATCGCCCGGGTGCATGAAGATCTGATTGTAGCCTGAATACGCATCCATAAAACTTAATAGCTCATGCCCTGCCGTTGCGTCGACCATAGAATCAATGTGCGGAAGCGGAAATGAATCCTTTGGACAGGCCTTATTCAAATCTGTGAAGTCGATGCAAACTCTCCATTTCCCGTTCTTTTTCTTCACCACAACGACATTCGCGAGCCACTCTGGAAATTGAACTTCTCTTATCGCTCCATTCTCCAATAACTTCTGGACTTCTTCGTCGATGATCCGGTTCCTTTCTGGGGCAAATTTTCTCCTTTTCTGTCTAACTGGGGTGTACTCTGGATCCACATGTAATTCGTGGGTTATGAGCCTTGGGTCGACTCCTGTCATGTCTTTATGAGACCATGCAAAACTGTCGTGTCGGCTCTTCAAAAACTCTATGATGTCGGCTCGGAGTTTCGGATCTAATCCAGCTCCAACTAACGTCTTGTGATCTTTGAACTGAGGATGGATCTGAACCTCGTCAAGCTTTTCTATGTTCGGCAGTGTCGGCTCCGAAACTCGAGGTTCAGTCTGTAATTGCTATGCCGACTCGCCCTTCACCTTTAGAGTTGTTTGGTAGCAGCTCCTAGATGCCAACCTGTCGCCTCTGATTTCTTGTACTCCCCACTTAGTAGGGAATTTTATCACCTGATGGTAGGTTGATGAAACTGCTCTCATGTCGTGAATCCAGGGCCTCCCCATTATCAGGTTATATGCGGAAGGGCAATCTAAGACAAGAAATGTAGTCATTTTGTTGAACCCAGCAACGTATACTGGAAGTGAAATTTCTCCCATTGTGAACTTCTGCTCCCCGCTGAACCCGATCAATACTGTCGTCCGTCGATTGATTTTATCCAAATCAGTTCCCATGTCGGTGAGGGCGCTCGCAAAAATTACGTTTGCCGAAGAACCTGTGTCGATCAACACCCGTTTGACCAAGAAATTGGCCACCTGCAACGAAATGACCAAAGCGTCGTGGTGCGGGTTTAAGGTGTGGGAATTTTCATCGTCTGGAAATTCCATGGTCAGTTCTGTGAAGGCTTTTTCTACAAACGTAGCAGTATGAGTGACATTATTGATCAGAGCCCTCGTGTGTCGTTTGGCAGCAGAATAGGTAGTACCACTGATTCCTGAACCTCCCGAAATAACGTTGACCGTGTTGTTTATAGGGGGTGGTAGGACAGGATCTTCTCCCTGGTTGGCTTTCTCATCCCTTCGTGACATGGTTGCCTTCCCCTTGTCTGTTAGCAGGTCTCTCAAGAAACCCTTGTTTAGTAGCTCCAAAACTTCTAATCTCAAGGCCACGCACTCCGCTGTCGTATGACCATAGTCCCTATGGAACTCACACCACTTCCTGGTGTCTTTTTTTGACGAACTGTCCCTGGAGCGTGGAGGCCACTTTACTTCATTCCCCATCTTTCTAAGCACGGTGACCAGTTCCCCAGGAGAAATCGTAAAGTTGTAGTCCGGTAACCTGGTTTTGTTTGTTGGCCGCTCCTCCCTGTTTGGCCTTTGTCTCCTGTCAACATTTGAGTAGAAAGGTCGCCGTTCCCCCTAGGTTGGTTCCCCCTCCTTCCATGTGAGTGTGGATATTGTTATCGTGTCGCCTGGGAGCAGCAGGCCTTCTGTCCATTCGTGCATTCACACATCTTCCCTTCTTTTGTTTCTTTTATCTTCTTCCCATCTTATTTCTACCTGGGCCCGTGCCATTACTTGGTCCATGTTGTAGCATCGAAATTTCGTCAACTTCTTGTAGAGTCCACTGTCATAAAGCAACCCGTTCCGGAAGGCTTCTACTGCTGTAGGTTGGTGGAGATCCGGGACTGTAATTCTCTCTCGGTTGAATCGGGCAACGTAGCTCCGCAAAGACTCTTCTCTTCCCTGCTGTATAGAATTTAGGTCGTCTGAAGTTTTTTCTAATTTGCATGAACTTGCAAAGTGTTGCACGAATTTGTCGGCTAGCTCTTGGTAGGACTCTATTGATCTGTAGGGTAGGTTGATGAACCAAGTAAGGGCAGGTCCTGCCAGAGTCTCGCCAAAGCATCTACACATTCCAGCCCCTCCCACTGACTTGGGGACAAGCCGGTTGACATCATCTTATATTTGTAGTGTATGATGTGGTCGTCTGGATCGGCAGACCCATCATACGGCTTCATCTCCGGGGGGCTGAATTTCCGTGGCAATTCGACAGCAACAATCGACTCCACAAATGGGGTATCAGAAATCGCTCATGCCCTACTTTTCCTGACTGGCAACCTTACCCCTGGTAGTCTCGACATTATTGCTTCCTTGAATTCGATCATTTCTTTCCTGATAGAGGTGGCGATCTGCTGGGTTGGATCGATGTGAGAGATTGGCTCTTGCGAAGTAGGCTGGAGATTGTTGTTTGGGCTTCCGTCATAGTCGGGATTGTTGGATTGCTTTGGTCGTCTGGATTGCTGGTTTGGCTTTGAATATTGTTATGCTGAGGATTGGATGACAGCTGCTCCATCTTTTTCTGTAGACTGTCGTTGGTGTTTCGCATTGTTTGATTTTCTTCTTCTAAGGCTTGCAAACGTTCTTGGAGCATGGCAAGTTGTGCCATCATGGAATTCGGGTTTTGTTCGTTGCTTGAGGCCATTTCGGATTGCTGTGTTGCTGTGTCTTATTTCTACAAAATTCGCTCGCTAGCCCCACGGTGGGCGCCAAATTGTAGACACTGGATTTCGGTCGAGGTCCACAATTGAGAATGGGTTGAGGGAGGCACGAGCGAACCTGCAAAATAAGAGTAGAACGAAAGAGGAGGTTACTGCCCACCAGTGTGGTGGAAGCCGTAGGCACTCCGACGCTCAAGTTAGACAAAATATGTTTAATTCAAAGGGGAATGGATTAAGGTCTTAAGATACCCCAACCACTGATCTATTGCCGTGAGGGCGAAGTATTAGGTTTAGTCTGATGATAAGAGTATATCCCGTCTTTGTCCCTTGCTTCTCTCTTTTATAGGTTGATGTCGAGTCTCTATTTTACCGTTGGAAGTCTCCTCATTGATATTCTCATTTATGTCCTTTAGATCTGATATTCACGCCCTGAAACCGTCGACTTCATGATGATATTCATGAATTCGGATCCACCTTCTGATCTTTGTAATGGTGCCTTTTGTCTGTCTTTATATTGGTGATATTGGGCTTTGTGAGGCGGCCCGTGGATCTCATGCCTGGCTCCAGATCTTGTGGTTGGCTTCTGGGTAAAAGTCGATTTTACCCCTGGGCCCAATTTTGGCCCGTATATGATCATAAAAATATTGAAGTGGGAAAACTAATGTGTCAATGCATAACTATATTAAAGAGTAGTTCAACTGTTCAACCCATTGTAGACCTTTAACCTTTTTTATAAATTATAAAAAATTTAAGTGCCATATGTTATTACAAGATTATAGTGTCTTTTGTAGAAAAAGAGTTATAGATCCGATTCAAAATAATTAATCGGAATTCAAAAAAGACGTCTCATTATCATCCCCACCCGCGGAAAAAAATCATTATCATGGTGGGCTTGGATGGGCTCTGGACCACTAACAAATCTTTTTGTTGTTATGTCCAAAAGATTTCCCGGACAAATCAGCAATTTTTATTTTATTTTTTGACATTAATCAGTTTGTTAAAAAATAATTATACACAAACAAGCAAAACAGAGAGAGCGAGTAAGATGGCCAAATTTGTTGTCTATAAATTGAAATGTGGAATAGACAAAAATGAGTAAATCGAAAATTATTTAGCATTACTTTTTTTTTTTTAAGCAAAAAATAACAATTCATTATAATACAAATAAAATTAGTCCAATATCATAAGTATTATGAATAAAATTACATATGTGTTTTTATTATTTGTAATAAACAATTGAATGATCCATAAAATCCTATTGAAGAATATGAGAAAAGACATCTACTTGAGATGTCATTAAAATATATCTATAACATATTGGAATTTTATTCGAGGACCACTCGGATCATGTTACTAATAATAATTATTAATTTTTTTGATTAGTGATTGATCATGGATGTTGACATCGAATTTAACGCTATCTTAGTCGGTAAATCCATAATTAGTTTTTAATTTTTTTGATTTTTAATCCGACAACTTTATTATTGACATGATTAACTAACAAGATCAAACAATAATTAATTATTCATAAGCCTGATAACTTTATAACAATGACATCTTTTTAGTTCGACTAAGGATTGGAAACATGCATGCTTAATAATTTTTAATTATGGGAATATCATATATAATTTAACAAACTTACCAACAACAACAATGCATCATTGCTCCCCCCATGCATAGTAAAAAAGAAAATTATAGCCGTGGAAAAAATCCCATTAAAATACAATTGCTTTTGGATAAAATATTTGTTGCATCAAATTTTATATAATATAACTCATCTTTTGGTGTTATATTTTAATTAAAAAAAGGTATGAAGATTCGATTATTCAAAAAGTTACAAAGTAGAGGGCGGCAAAGCAATAAATTACACTAGGGTTTAGGCGCATGAACACAAATTTGATTAACCCTAATTAATTAATTAATTAATTTGTTAATTAAGCATTAATGAGACCGACCAAAGAAAAAGTAACTGAATATAATTAATTATAGAAACTCAACACTTTGCTTCGAGGGAATGTAACAGAATCAACCATTGGAGCCTTCTATTTCTTTCATTCTGATGATTTTTGATTTTCTTAATCCAATTTCAAACAATTTTGAGATGGATTATTAGAATTTTATTAAGGGTTTTGCATATTATAAAAATAGTTTTTTTTTTTCCATGCTTGAGCTGCCACCACGTTTTTGGAACTGAAGTTGCCATCTAATAATAAAAAGAAAAAAGATTAAAAAAGAATAGCAAAATTTATAGAGATGGCAAAAAATATTTAGTTAATTTTATAAAGCCGGTCCAACTTAAATTTGTATTAAATTTCATACCAAACAAATAGCATTTTGGATAATCCAAGTATGATTGCAGGACGCCACTAGAACTAGTAGTTCGATGGTCTCATACCCTCAATAAAAATTTAAGGGTGTGAGTTCGAGTCTCTAAAGAGAAAAATGAATGTGTTAGTTAAAAAAACAATAATGATATTAAATGTGATAGAAAGATAACTGTTTTATCAAATATTAGTTTGAAAATACTACATAAGTACCACTTCTATCTAGGGCATTCATATTATAGCGCTCAAACAAATCTTACATATTCAACGATATCCGTTAACAATTAATGATTTACTTAGGGATATTATTATTGTGGAAGTCCCCAAGGGGTGTGGCTTGGTGGTGTAGGGTCCAGGATCTCACCTTGAGGTTCTGGGTTCGAATCCAGGGGGTGCACTTCTTGTAAGAGCCTGGGACAGCCGGTGGTTTTACCTGCGCCGCAGCCCAAAATGGGTGGTTTGGTGGCGGGGTTTCCATCGTTTCCAAAAAAAAAAAAAAAAAAAATTATTATTGTGGAAACCGATTTCGATGGAGGTCCACAATCGAGTGTGTAAGTTGAGGGGTACAAGCAAACCTGCAAAATAAGAGTAGAGCGAAAGTGGAAGTTACTGCCCACCGGTGTGATGGAAGCCGTAGGCACTCCGACGCTCAAGTTAGCCAAAATACGAATGAGTTCAAGGTGAAAGGGATAAGGTTTATGGAATACCTCACCCATAGATTGTTTGTCGTGAGGGCGGTGTATTAGAGTCGTGTCTTGATGATAGGAGTAGTGGTGAAGTTCATGAATTTGGATTCTCTCTTGACTCTTGTAACTGGTGTCCATTGGTTCTCTTCATGTTAACGGGTTTGGGCCCATGAGGCTTTCTTGTATGACATTTCTGTTTATAGGCTGAATCTGCTAGTGGGCTTCAAGGTCGGTGGTTGGTTTTGGGTTAAATGTCGATTTTACCCCTGGGCCAAATTTGGCCCGTATAATTATCCAAACTAATCTTATTTTTTTCACTGCAAAATTAAGAAAAATATAAGTAAGGTCAATCATATTAATTTTATATTGATAATGATTTTGGTTGGTTTTATAAATTTCTCAAAAACAAAGGATAAAACAAAAGGGACTGCAATTAAATAAGTATAAACCTAACCGAATGAAAATCTCCCTAGATCCTCAGTATCTAAAAAGTAATCTTCCATTGATGTTTTTGAAGATCTTATATATATATCTTCATTGACAACAAACCCTAATCTTAATGTCTCTTTTGCTTTGGACAGCTGCATGATGAATATTTTGCTCACAAGATATGGTGCTGGATTGGCATGTCGTCATATCTGAATCTATCAACCAACCTAGCTAAGCTAAGTACTTTGCAACAACCACCGGGGGTTTTCATTGAGTGGTTTCAAGCACTACAAAAAATATGTCCTTTAGCGTCGAAAACAATCGATGTCAAAAGTCATCACTCGAGTTTGAATCCCGAAGGAAATATAAAATGAGTTTAAACTTTACTCACTTTCCTACCTCTCTCTCTTTTTTTCTTTTTTTTTTAAAAAAAAGATACTTTGCAACAATTATTTTAAGGAGTAATGAAATCATTCTTTTATAATCTCGTCACAAATGATATAAATACACAATCATTTTATCTCGAATACAATACTTAAGATATTTTAAGGCTCAAACTTAGTTAGAATAAAATTTAAAAATATAAATTATGCACAAAAGTGACTCTAGAGAGAGTCGACACAGACGGTCGGTTAGATCCCCAATTGCTCCAAAATTAAACTCCCTTAATCATGATAAATTTTAATTTTTAGTGTATAATATGATTTTTTTTTTATCCTTTTATCAAAAGGGGTTCCATTTTAAAAACTTGCATAGTGCCTTATAAAATTTAAGGCAATTCAGGGCCGTCCCTAATCATGCACACTGTAAATTTCATGTAACCTATCAGAATTTGAATTCACACCTAAAATCTACTGAAAATATTAGATGAATTATGGGACTGGCCTGGTCTCTCAATCTCGACTAATGTTGGTGAATACAAATTCTTGAACATAAGTGAAATAGCATAATACACATAATATAATAAGATTTTTACATCAATCTATACACAAGCTTCCTTGTACATTAGATTTGAGGAGGGGGAGATGGGGCATTCAAGCACCAGACGTGTTAAATTCTGTCACCACTGCAATATCTTTAAAACCTCTTTAGAGGATGATGCCTTGGTGAGCCATGGGTGGCTGCGAACATTGTGATATATGGCATTAATCGTGAACCCTCTCGTCCTTAGATATTTTATTATGTAACGATATAAATGTAATGTATACGATATCATTGTTGGAAAAATGATCACTAGTAAGCATTTTGAGGTACAATTTTAAGCATGGTCCACTTCGTGTTAGTGGTTGTTTTTTAGTATTCGGATACTCCTCCGTGAGTAGTTCGGAATGGTATATTCATATGCTTAAAATGGTGCTTGGGTGAATGAGAAATTGTTGCTCAAAGTTCACCAATTGGTGTTCAAAAATAAAGAGAAATTAGCTTGTCCCACATGAGAAAGGTAATAAAGGAAAATTGTGTTTATATATGATTGCTCATATGTAGATGGGTAAGTGTTATTAGGATAGAGACTCTCTCTACGTGCGCGCGCAGGGGGTGCAAATCAAAATCCGATCAGGCCTGACTCGTGTGCACCTGCACTTCCTGCGTACATAAATGCCAGACCAAATTATGCGAACCCGGCCCAGCCAATTTTTGCAAGCCTCTTTATTTTTTTCCAAGCCTTTTGAAGTTCCATAACAGTTAAATTAATTCTATTAATTAACTTGGTGGTTACTTCAAATGAAATGCCCCACACTAATGTGATTTAATTGGCATGTTTATTTTCTTTTAATATAGGCAGTGTTTTTTCATTTTTTTTAGAGAAAAATAGAACAAATTTTTGAGATTTTCTTTGCTGTTTTTGTTGAGAGAGTTCGAACACTTCGTGATTCGTTTGAAGGCGATTTTGGTGGTGCCCATTTTCGTTTGTTTCTGTTGCATCATGGGAAACAAACGTCTCCCGTTCTACTGCACCATTTGGTACGGGATGAATTTATTTTAAGGAGATTGTTACCGCATCAACAAGCCTCGGAATCCTCATTGTTTTCTTCTTGCTGGTTCGGTCCTGCATTCCATTTCCTGTCACTGGTTCGTTGCTGCACTGCCGTCTTCTATTGTCCATAAACTGTTTTACTTTTATTATTCTTGTTGTATTTATTGTGCCAATTGTGTATTGCGTTTACTGTTTGTTCAGATTTTTTATAAGAGCACAGTAATCAAATATTTTGTAATAGTCTTAAAACAAACTCGATCTGTGGATATGGAAAACAGTCCAAACACAACTGATCCGAACATGGCAACCTCTTCGGCTGGTCAAAATGTTCCAGCCTCTGGGCTTAATGTGTCAGCCTCTGTGGCTGGTCAAAATGTTGTGGTAGCCTCTTCGACTGGCAAAACTGTTTCAGCCTTTGGGCTTAATGTGGCAGCCTTTATGGCTGGCCAAAGTGTTGCTGCCTCTATAGCTAGACAACGTCTTGGACATGTGAGCCATGTCAATCATGCTGTGGAAAAACCTGAAAAATTCAGTGGTTAGAATTTCAAAAGGTGGCAACATAAAATATTTTTTTACTTGATCACGTTGAACCTTGCAAGGTTCCTAAAGGAAGATGCCCATGTACCCAAAGATGCTAAGGTTGATATTCAAGTGATTAGTGTCATCGATGCTTGGAAACACTCTGAATTCCTATGTGGGAATTATGTGCTGAATGGGCTGAGTGATTCCTTGTACAATATGTATGCCGGAATGACAACAGCTAAGGAGCTTGGGAATCCCTAGATCAAAAATATAAAATTGAGGACGCCGGTACTAAGAAATTTATCGTAGGTCGTTTCCTATATTTTAAGATGGTTGACTCCAAAACTGTGATAAGTCAAGTACAAGATTTGCAGATTATTCTAGCAGAAATTGATGCTGAGTGGATGGTTTTAAGTGAAACCTTCCAAGTATCCTCGATAATTGAAGAACTACCACCTGGTTGGAAATATTTCAAGAATTATTTAAACCATAAGCGAAAAGAAATGAATATTGAAGACTTGGTTCTTAAGCTTAGAATTAAGGAAGATAACAGAGTATTTAACAAGAGGGAAATAACTCATGAGGCTAAAGCAAATGTTGTTGAACATGTCCATAAGAACAATAACCTCAAGAACAAATGGTCAAATATGGGCTCTAAAGGAGGAATTTCCAAGAAATTCAAATTTCAAGGAAGATGATTCAACTGTGACAAAATAGGTCACAAGTCTTCTGAGTACAGATTGTCGAAGAAGAAAAAGAATCAAGAGGCTAATGTGATGGAAAACGTGAATCAAAATGTTTCAGACATTAATCTTTCTGTTGTGGTTTCTGAGGTGAATCTGGTGGGTTCTAACCCAAGAAAGTGGTGGATTGACACTGGTGCCACTCGACATGTGTGCTCAGACAAATTTATGTTTTCTTCATTTGAGCCCGCTGGTAATGGGGAAAAAAATACATGGGAAATTCAGCAACATCTGAGATTGAAGGTCAATGCAAGGTGATTTTGAAGATGAACTCTGGGAAAGAGTTGACTTTAAACAACGTTCTGTATGTTCTAGAAATACAGAAGAATATTGTGTCTGGATCACTTCTGAACAAGCACGGATTCCGGATAGTGTTAGAGTATGATAAAGTAGTTTTAACTAAAAATGGAATGTATGTGGGAAAATGGTATGTAACTGATAGGCTCTTTAAGCTCAATGTAATGGTTGTTAAACCCAAGAATTTCAATAAAGCTAATTCTTCCGCATATATTGTTGAGTATTCTGATCTATGGCATGGTAGATTATGACATGTTAATTTTAATTCATTGCGGAAATTAATTAACATGAATCATATCCCCAATTTTAAAATTGATAACAAACATAAGTGTGATACTTGTGTTGAGGCAAAACTAACTAGATTATCATTTCATAGTATTGAAAGAAACTCTGAACCACTGGACCTAATTTATACTGATGTATGTGATTTTAATTCAATACAATGAAGATGCGGTAATAAATATTTTATTACTTTTGTTGATGATTGCACAATATTTTACGATATGTATTTGATGAAAAACAAGGACGAAACTATAGAAAAATTTATTCTCTATAAGAATGAAGTTGAGAACCAACTGAATAATAGAATTAAGGAGTTAAGAAGTGATAGTGGTGGTGAGTATGTTTTTCCTTTTGAATCACTTTGTGAGCAAAATGAAATCATACATCAAACCACAGCTCCTTATTCACCTCAATCCAATGGGATTGCAGAACGGAAGAATCGTACCTTGAAAGAAATTATGAATGCTATGTTAATCAGCTCTGGATTACCTCAGAATGTGTGGGGATAAGTTGTTTTATCAGCTAATTACCTTTTAAATAAGGTACCACATAAAGAAGCAGAGAAAACTCCTTATGAAATATGGAAAGGAAGAGTACATTCCTATAAATTTCTACGAGTGTGGGGGTATCTTGCCAAAGTATTCATTCCTCCACCTAAGAAGGTGAGGATATGATCAAAAACTGTTGATTGTATTTTCATAGGATATGCACATCACAGTAATGCTTATCGATTTCTTGTGCATAAGTCTAATATACCATATATTCACAAAAATATGATAATGGAGTCGATGAATGCATCATTTTTCGAATACGTTTTTCATTGTAAAACTAATTCGATTTCAAATATGCACAAATGGGCACATGAGACTATCATTGAAGATAGTCAGGACCAAGAACACATAAATATTCCAGAGGATCAACAAGATGTTGAACTTGGACCAAGACATTATAAAAGAGCTATAACGGAAAAATCATTTGGTCTAGATTTTCTGACATTTTTGCTAGAAAATGATCCCCAAAGCTATAACGAAGTTGTAAGGTCAGCTGATGGTGCTTTGTGGAAAGATGTCATCAATAGTGAAATTGAATCCATCTTACAAAATCACACCTAAGAGTTAGTGGATCTTCCTCCATGGTGTAAACCTTTAGGGTCCAAGTGGA
>SKCR01033371.1:0-83894 GCA_019454045.1 Zanthoxylum bungeanum | reverse complement strand
TCTATAATCGGATAGTTATGACCTGGTCATAATATCCCGATTGGTTGCGCAACACTCAAGAGCACTATTACCGTATCCTGCGTGACATCATCTCCACTATAACTGAAGTGACACTTCCATCTCGACATCACACCCAATACACTACGACTCTCTGATAAACCCAGAAGTGGTGTACACAGAACCGGTTAAAGCCTGTACCATCAAGACCAAAGTTTATCGATTATCGTAAGTATTAGCGATGTAAGTCTCAGGTTAAGACTATACACACCTACCTTGATTTCGGCCTCCCATAAACACATAGTCATAATACCAATGGGATTCTGAGGGGTCTATCCAGAGCGAAGCTGTTTCCCGTACCATCGGTAAACACGACCTCCTATCGCACTTGCATAAGTATCCAATACTTATATATATGAGAACTATGACGTTGTGCCCTCACAACGCACACAAGTGCAATACTAGCCTATTCTGCATTATCGATGTCCAGTCTCGATAATACTACGGCTAGGGATATTTAATGATTAATCATTCGGGGACTGATACTGTCTCATATCATTCTCAGTCCAGGAACTAATCATAGGGACCTCTCTTCATTTATATATATATTTATGGTGATCTAATCACAAATGATGAGAGTGCAATTTCCTTGTCACATAGTTAATTTGCTACAACAACACAATGATCTGTGCAAATAGTGACGCTATGGGTCATTTTGTCCAACAGTAGGTTCTATGCAAACTCAGATATAGGTTTTATTTTCATGCACGTGAACTTAGGAGTATGATACTCTTGGGATTATATGTTGCGTAGACTTGGTTAGATTATTGCACAAATCATTTCATTACAAGTGGCATAAGTAATGGACCATTCTGAACCCAACGGTTTGAGGTCTTCCCTTGCGAGGGGTGAGTGCGGCCTTAAATCATTTTCCCGGTTCACACCGGGTGGTGACTCCATTTTTAGTTCTATGGTTTAGTCCCCCGTGGGCTACTCCATACTCACAACCAGGCCGCGAGCCCGGGACAGCGTCGCCGATTTCTGTGTTCTACAAGGCCCAATTATCATATTTGGACTTTATGGAAATGGTTTTAGGCCCAATTGGATCCAACCAATTATCATAAACCAAACTTGGCCCAACCAAGCCCATTAAGCCCAATTACAACAAATTAAATTAACTCATTATTCCAAATTACAAATTAATTCAATTCAAGTGTAATTACCATAATTATTTAATTAAACTAATGCTTCCAAAAGACTTAATTAATTCAATTAATCATGCTTTACATTTTCAATTCATGTCCAACATAAATTGAAGTAAAATTAATTCTATAACATGCTTACATCCCACGGCAATTACATGAAATAACATCCAATTTTTTATTTCAATCTAATTAAAACAACAATCAATATTCATTTACTGCTTTTAACATATCCAATTTGTCAAAATTCAAAAAAACACCATGAGCATTTTCAAGGGTTACATTCGCCCATGGCTCAAGAATTGGGGATTTTTTATCCAATCAATTTTTCTCAATTTTATTGATGTACAAATCCAATTCATCATCATCCAACCACAACCAAACATCCAATTTAGGAAAATCAAGTTCCAAACACAAAAATCCCAAATTAAAGTCATGAACCCTAGAATTACAAATCAAACTTAGATCGCTCTGATACCATTGTAAGTGTTCTTAGAACATGCCAAGATCGTCTAAGAGTGATTTTTGTGTGAATAAATCAAAGAGAGTTGCGAAATACTCATATTGATCGGATGAGTTCAAAATTTTTTCCATGGATGTTAAAGCTTCGGAGATTGAAATCGAGTTCCATACTCTCGAGTGAGTTTCCCTAACACCTTGATTTTCTCTCAAAGTGCTAGCTTTGCTTGAAATTTTTTCAATAAAAATTTCCCCAAGTAGAGAGAGTATTCGACAATTGAAGGAAAGAGAGGAGAAGATGAATAGTGACCTTATACAACTTCTAAAGTTGACCACTTTAAATAATTAAGTTGAGTGTTGGTGTAGGTTGAGTATAAAACAAGCAACTTCGCTCGGGCCCGGGTTCGTTTAATTCTGAATTAAACGAATTTTCCGTTGCGACTTTATTAAATCCAATTTAATTAAATAATAATGTCTCGCAAAATTATTACGAAAGTCGCTTGTGAATTAATTCTAAATTAATTCGTTCGCACGAATTAAAATCCAATTTTAATTCCGCTCTGAAATCCAATTTCATTTAATATATCTAATATATTAATTTAGCCCAATTAAATAAATTAAATAGTAAAATCTAATTTAACTATTAAATTTACTTTACCGATTAATTCCAAATTAATCGTGTTCTCTCTTCTCGATGAATTTAATCCCAGATAATCCCCGACGCAATTAATCTCAGATTAATTCTTTCTCTAATAATTAATTCCTAGATTAATTATTGCCGTAATTAATCCCAGATTAATTTTCTCTCTCTCATAATTAATCCCAGATTAATTCTGTTCGAGTCAAATCTCATCGGTGAATCTTTGGGAAGCGACACAAGAGATCCCTGGATATGTTGTCAGTAAATACGGTTATCGGACTATCTGAATACGTGTGTACTCGGTACCACGTTCTTACCGATTTACAAGACATGGTTGGCTTCTAGCAAAGCACCGTGCCTACCCAATTCTCCAGAAATATTCTTTAAAGGATTATGTAATCTTTGTCAGGTGTATTATACGTAGTATTGCGTATTACAATCCAGTATCGAATGTCACATGCTAGGCCTGAGACTGGAATTGTGTCTCCTCCGTACGAAGCATATATCGGATCTCTGGTAACTAGTCTCTATAATCAGATAATCATGACCTTGTCATATTATCCCGATAGCTGCAGCATACAAGAGTACTAGTTCTGTATCCAACGTGATCATCATCTCCATATGACTAAAGTGATACTTCCATCTTGACATCACATCCAATACACTACGATTCTCAGTATACCCAGAAGAAGCGTACACAGAACTTGTTAAAGCCCCAGAGTTCCAAAACCAAATTATATTATTGTCGCAAGCATTAGCGATGCAAGTCTCAGGTTAAGACCAAATACACCTACCCTGATTCAGACTCCCATAGACACATAATCATACTACCAATGGGATTCTGATGGGTCTATCTAGAACGAAGTTGTTTCCGTACCATCGGTAAACAGAACTTCCTATTACACTTACATGAGTATCGAATACCCAAATAAATGAGAACTATGTCATTATGCTTCCATAACTCACACAAGTGTAATACTAGCCTATTCTGCATTATAGATGTCTAGTCTCGATAATACTACGACTAGGGATATTTAATGATTAAACCTTAATGGATTAATATTGTCTCATATCTTATTAATCTGGTACTAATTATATTGACTTTTATCATTTATATATCCCGGTAATCCAATTACAAATGATAAAAGAGCAATTTCTCTTGTCACATAGTTAATTTGTACAACAACGTCATGTTCTGTATAAATAGTGATGTTATGGGTCATAATTGTCCAACAGATTGACCCTCAATGAGTATCTTATAATTAGATATGGGTCATAATGTCTGTTATGCCCCTCTAACTATTTTTGTGCCTTAAGTACCATTGATTCTCCAATGAATGATTTTTCATAACTATTGTGAATATTAATCTTTATATACATAATACAAAGACTTGAGTGCTCTAAACATTCAAGTACCGATCAACCCTTAAGGAAAATATTCATCTACTTCTCACAAAACGGAATTGATTCCATATCTATGTAAAATATTCTCAGCCACACACCAAAACCATAGCCCTAAAGTATGAAGTTATTGATCGGGAATACTATACCAATCTCACCCATGTAAATCAAATGATATAGTCTATTATGTAGGAGTTCGTTGTATATTAAGGATATAGATCAATCCATATATGACCATCTAATAGACTAATATGAATTTTTTTATCTAACAGATATTGTCATTTCTATCTGAGTCCAGTCCTATATGATTACATCATAGAAGGTGTCTTCATTCACATGTCACCACATTAACGATTTCAGATCAAGATCGTCATACATTTATATAATGAACCGTAACTATAGATAAACCCCAAATAAATTATATGTTTTTTCTGCTCTCTATGGACTATTTAGATTACTAATTCAAACTTAAATCATAATCCTCTTGTGTATGACACTCATATGTTGGATAATATGACCCATAGCGTCACTATTTGTACAGATCACGGTGTTGTTGTACAAATTAACTATGTGACAAGGAAATTGCACTCTCTTCATTTGTGATTAGATCACCATATATGTATAAATGAAGAGAGGTCCATATGATTAGTTCCTGGATTGAGATGATATGAGACAGTATCAGTCCACGAAGGATTAATCATTAAATATCCCTAGCCGGAGTATTATCGAGACAGGACATCGATAATGCGGAATAGGCTAGTATTGCACTTGTGCGAATTGTGAGGGCACAACGGCATAGTTCTCATATATTTATTGCACTAAGCGTGAGCTTATTCATTTCTTTAAATTTTACAGGTTAAGCAGATTAGTAGATCTTCATTTTATCATCTGTTGTTTCATCATCATTTTTTGCCAGTAGAGAAAGGTTGTGCTAACAATAGAGTGTCATTTGTTATATTTTTTAGATTAAGTTTTTAGGCATCTTCCTCATGTGGATTATTATTTGGTTATAGGCACTCAGCCTACTTTTGATACATGTAGTATTTACGTTCCATTATGGATATTCTTTTGAGTTGGATCATTAAGATCCTAATTATATGATGACATTATTCAGTTTTGATTTTTCTATTATATTTGGAAGATTAGTCCATTTTACAGGGGAAACTCTGTCCGTTTCAAGTCTCCGTCTCACCCCTACCCTACCTAAGGGGACAAGTGTGACATTTTAAAAGTGGATACCATCACATTCGCATGAGAGAATGAGATGAATGGAAAACTATATATATTTTTTTTGGATAAGGTAAATATATTAACCAAGGAAAAAAATACAAAAGCACAGAGGCATACCCCAGACACCTAGACAGGACAAGCCCTCCTAGTAATAAGATCCAAAAGCTACAAATAAGACATGTACATCAAAAGATATCATTCGACAGATGCCAAGAAATGTGGAGCCATCTATTATCATAAGATGGTTTCACCATTCTTATCTGTGAAATCACTCACGTAACGCAAGAACATGTATCGCTCAAGTAGTATAAAATGTATCGATCCCACGAGGACTTAATATATGTGCTATTAATTTATTAAAGTTAAATTTCTACAAGTATCTAAAATTAATTTTCGTTTGGATGGTGATTTTAACTAACGACAAGTAACTAAAATAATGCAAAAGTAAATTCTAAAGTAATCAATATTATGAAACTATCTAGGGTTGTGAATCCTTCCAATATTCTTCTAAAGATGAACTGATTATCTTATGTTTGTGTAATATGTCTGTTTATTAACCTAGAACATGAAAATATGGAAAAGCCTCTGTCGATGGTTAGATGCAAACACCCAAAGTAACCCAATTAACTATATGTCTATGTTAACCAAGTTACCCGAATTCATTAAGTTCAAGTTCCAATTATGGTTACCCACGCCCGACATGTATATGTCTATCTTGGAAGGAAATATCTAAGGTTAATGTGAGATCATGAGCTATTGAGTCTAAGGTTGAAACCTAAAATCCAATTGTCAAGTTCATTTTAAGTTTACCAAATCAATCTTATTAGTGGCCAGTTAATAAGGAGCATTAAGATTAAGACTCAATAAATAAACCTATATGTCACACAAGACACAAAATAACAAATTTATAAACCTATGGTATTGAAATTCATCACAACCCTAGATAATGCATTTAGTTACGACTCATATCTAGGACTACTAAAGACATAAATAAATAAAACATCAAGCAACTAATTGAAAACTAAAAAGGTAAAAATTACAACAATGAAATAAAATATTGGGGTTTGGGACTCTACTTTTATTATTTCAAATCTAGAAATCTCTCTTATTATAATATATAAATTTACATTACATTACCAAGCGATCATATAGGCGGTATCCTGATTAAGTCAGATTTTGATTAATTCCAACCGACCATAAAGGCGGTCTCCAATGAAGTCAGGTTAAAATTAATTTAATTAAGTCCAACCGACCATAAAGACGGTATCCAATTAAGTCAGGTTTTAAGATAATTTATATATTATAAAATAAGGGAGATTAATCTAAATTATAATAATAAAAGTTTCACCTTCACCATAGCAAAAAGAAGTTACCTACTAATATTTTTAAGTAAAACAAAGAAAGATTTATTATTTAAAATAACAATTAAATACAAGAAAACTGAAATTAAACAAACAAGATACTCTATTCTTAGTATTCTAAGGAAATTTCCCAGGAGAAATTATGAATTTCCCTTCTGAATCAGGCCTCTATTTATAGGCTTCAAATCGGTTGTGCGTCGCGAAGCGCCAATTCTTCTGCGTCGCGACGCGCGCTACAAAAATTGGCAGCTATCGGCAGATCAATAATTGTGCTAACGTCATGATGATGCGGTTATGACGCACGTGATGACGCAGTGATGATGCACATGATGATGTTTCGACGTCGCGACTCGTTGAGCTGGAGCGTCGTGATGCGTGAATAGTAAATTTCCCATTTTGCCATTTTTGATCTGTTTTTCACCGTTTAGTCCTAATTTGATTCCAGTGAGTCCCGATATTTTACTTATCTATAAAATAACATAAAACACATCAAAATATTTACAATGCTCGAGAAACTATACAAAATATTAAGTAAAAGGGGCGGTAAATATTGATATATTTTATGCTCATCACACCCCCAAACCTAACATTTTGCTAGTCCTCGAGCAAAACAAACAAAATAAATTACAATAAACAACTTTAAAATGAAATTAAACTATGCCATTTTCGTAGGGATCACGATTGCATTTAGCGTATGCAACAAGCCTTTAAACCCCTAGGTGTCCTTAGTGGACGAGTTGTAGTCTCGTGAGGGCTTACAGCGACGATACCCTCAAACGCTATCAAATATACAATCAATCACACAAAACAGAATAAAAAGATAAACAAATTAGTGACTAAACAAGTGAAATTCTTTTCCAAGTTAATAATTGTTTTCTTTCTTTCTAATTACCAAATAAGTAAATTCTCCGATTATTTTTACCATTCTTCATATACAGTTATACACAACTAACAGGGTATTAATCAATTCATTGTGCCCACAATATTCATTAATGTAGTTGAAAAGTGAGTAATATTTTGTCCTAAAGTTATATCAGAATTCACAGCTTTTTGGCAATGGATTTTTATGTACATTTTTTTTATATATAACATCTTCAATCCTTCTAGCGAGCTTTGGGCCAGTGACTCCCAAAACAGTTGTCTTTAGGGAAATAGGTATTAAAACACCCATACGGACTTAATTACTCGGATCTCAGATGTTAAAAGCTCTACCGTTTGATGCGAACAATCACTGCATACTGAGGCAAGACGTCTGGTTACTAAGTAGACACTTTATTATTATTAACTCAGACTTTTACCGTTTGACGCGAACAGTCACTGCTTACTGAGGCAAGACGTCTCGTTACTAAGTAAAAGCATGGTGAATTATTTATATACACATATTTTTTTATTCCATCGCTTTTAGGTGCTATTTCCAATAAACTAGAGCACTGAATATTACAAACTTTCATATACTACCCATGTTCGTATGTTACCATGTATGTTGATAATGAAGGGGTTTTATTGCGGAAATCCGGCAACGCAGCGGAATAGTGGAAAATCAAAATTTTCCGATTTTAAAATGTTTTCTCGGATTAATTAAATAAACTTATTTATTTAATTACCCAATTGTAGGCATTGCATTTTCGCATGTGAAACCCGGTGATGAGTCTCAGTTGGAGGCACTACCTTTTTAGCTAAGGATATTGCGGGAAACGGAGGTCGGAAGGGGAAATTCAGAATAAGTACGTCATCAAGTTCATTTCACAAGTTCACTGTCTTCGTTAGTGCTGCATTCGTTACTTCGTTCGAACGTCAGGCAGATTGCGGACGTTCGTGTAGCGTTCGAATTGGCGTTCGAACGGCGTCAGTGTTTCTGGTTTTGCTGCTAGCCTCGCACCCCAGCCCAATTAGCCCCCCAAAGCCCATAAAACACATCCCAATTTAATTAAATTAAACATTGAATTAAATAAAATATTTAAACCATTTACCAATTAAATAAACCATAATAATGCCTAATAAAGATAAATCAAATATATTAACTTCCTAACCAAACAAAATCACATACTAAATTAAAAAGATGTCATGCCTAATTAAAATCAGTCATAACAAATTAAATATTTTTGCATTCCTAATCTAGCCAAATTTTGTCCCCCATCAAATCCCTTGCTTTCCTTGTCTAACACCAAATCATATCTCTCTTTAATGCCAAAATCCCTTCCTTGTGAGACAAGGTAGAGCCCTAGCCCTTCTCTATATAAACAACCCCTAACCAAGACATGCAATCCTCTAGCTCATAGAGATAACTCACACAAAAATCACAACACAAAGAGCCTTAGCCACTCACGGCAATAGCAACAAGAAGAACATAAACAATTCCCTTCATCTCCTCCACTCCATAACCGAAAATCTCCCCATACAGCAGCCCTCCATCACCGAAAATATACCTCCAAACAGAACCCCAAACACACCCCAAACAGCCCTTGAAATACGCCTGGACAGCAGCCCAAACCACTCCCAAAACAGTCCCTAAAATCCCTTAAAACAGTAACATAAACTGCACTTATAACCCTTGAAATAACCACACCAAACTACACTAAAAAACCATGAAAAACACTCGAAACAGTTCGTTGAAACGTCAAAACAGGTCACCTGAACAGTGAGTAGCAAAGCAGAGACCGAACATCAGCAGAACGGAGACCAGACGGCGAGCAAAACAACAAAACAATGAGCTAAGATGCTGAACCAGTGAACCGGAAGAATAAGGAGCTTTTAACCCTTCCGATCTCCGCGAAATGCAAGTCCGAAGACGACTTAAAAGGTTATACCTGAGGGTACTTTCCACACTCATCTTTATTCGATTTTTGTTATTTATTTTGACTGTATTTTAATTATCTGTTGAATCTTGTGTGTGTATGATGCGTGTTGTGGGTATTGGATGAATGAAAGAGTGTCGTCTCTTGTGGTATATAGGATGGAAACCCAGACATAAATTCTGTAGCCGAATCCGAATGGACGGTAGTGCGGTCTGTACTTGGGATACAACTCCACGTACCGCTTGAGTAAACAGCACCTTCTTTTGTTTCATGTTGCTTTGATTTATTTATTTATTGTTCGTCACTTGAATTCTGCATGTTGCTTATTTACGTATGATTCAATCGAGCGCATGGGCTTAGTAAGTGGAGTGAAAGATCCCATATGGGGAGGGGTTAAAGCCATTTACCACGATGCTTCGCCGCGCCGGTTGATGTGTGTTCGGCTGAATGCAAGACACGTTCAATCGGGCATACTACGTTTGATATTATTGCTTTTAATTCTTTGTAAGCATGATTCAATCGAGCGCATGGGCTTAGTAAGTGGAATGAAAGTCCCCTACGGGGAGGGGTTAAAGCCCTTTACCACGATGTTTTGCCGCGCCGGTTGATATGTGTTCGGTTGAATGCAAGATACGTTCAATCGGAATACTAAGTTTGATAGTATTGCTTTTAATTCTTTGTATGCATGATTCAATCGAGCGCATGGGCTTAGTAAGTGCAATGAAAGATCCCCTATGGGGAGGGGTTAAAGCCCTTTACCACGATGCTTTGCCGTGCCGGTTGATGTGTGTTCGGTTGAATGCAAGATACGTTCAATTGGGCATACTAAGTCTGATATTATTGTTTTTTAATTCTTTGTATGCGTGATTCAATCGAGCGCATGGGCTTAGTAAGTGCAATGAAAGATCCCCTTTGGGGAGGGGTTAAAGCCCTTTACCACGATGCTTTTCTGCGCCGGTTGATGTGCGTTCGGTTGAATACAAGATACGTTTAATCGGACATACTGAGCTTGACATTGTTGTCTTTATTCTTTGTGTTGCATGCATCAGGTCTGGTTCCGTTCGAACGCGTTCTCAAACGCTACATGAATGTGAACCTTATGTTTACCGTTCGAACGCGTTCTCGAACGCTACGCGAACGCACACGCACTTTCTTAGTCTCATCATGCATCAGGTCTGGTTCCGTTCGAACGCGTTCTCGAACGCTACAAGAACGCGAACCTTCTGTTTACCGTTCGAACGTATTTTTAAACGCTACGCGAACGCGCACCCACTGAACTGATTCCTTTCCATCAGATTTCATACATAGTTTTCCTAGTAGCTATCCCCACATGTATGAATACAATGTGTTTAATGTATTACAATTCATATACCTATGTCATGATAACATTTGAGTATTATTTATTGTGGTATATCGGATGGAAACCCAGACATAAATTCCGTAGCCGATTCCGAATGGACGGTAGTACGGTCTGTACTTGGGATACAATTCCACGTACCACTTGAGGAGGTGCTCACATGTATGCTTGTGTGGTTAGTATGTGTGCTTGTGTTTTCTTGAATATAATATGCCAATGAAGTTGTATGTTTGTCGCTCCTTTGATGTACTTCCAAGCATGCAATCTTAGATGTGAAATATATGTGTAAGTTTTATTTTGTACATGTGAATTTAGAAGCATGATACTCTTGGAAATAAGTGCTACTTAAGCCTGATTAAATTATTACATAAATCCTTTCATTACAAGTGGCATGAGTAAGGACCATTCCGAACCCAACGGTTTGAGGTCTTCCCTTGCGAGGGGTGAGTGCGGCCTTAAATCTCATTTTCCCGGTTCACACCGGGTGGCGACTCCACCGGTTTAGTCCCCCGTGGCTACTCTGTACTCCCGACCGGGCCGCGAACCGGGACAGCATGCGGCGTCCAGATTCCTGTGTCCCACACCAATTATCAAATTAAGAAATATTAAACAACAAATCATATTTTTGTGTAATTACTGAATTACTCCTAAATATTGCATTTTGTTCATTTTAATCCAAAATTATTCGAAATAATTTTGGATGATTCTAAATCATTTCAAATATGAATTTAACATGTCCTACATATCAAAATTCAATTTGCAACAAAATCCCAAAAAAACAAGTCTTCGCCGAAAGCCTCCCTAAGGCCAAAATTGTGCATTTTGTATTTTCCATGTTCAAAACACATTCAAATGAAATCCAATCAACATAAGATTTTATATGTATCGTATACACATCCAAATACACAACATAAATGAAAAGTACAAATTTGGAAGTGGTCTTAAACCCTAATTTTTCAATTTCATCAAATTGGACAAATTAGACCAAATTGGTTAAATCCAACACTTCAATCATGTTTCTCCCACACCAATCAAGCCTCACCACAATGAAACAACTATATAACAAATCTAGGTCATTTAAGAGTGGGTCAATAACTTTAGAATGGCAACATGTTTCTTAAACTTTCAAAAGAATGCTAGTTAACACCTTATAAGCATTCTATGATCTTATACATGCTTTAACCCTATTCACAAACTTCTATCAAATAAAAACATCAAGAATAAAGAATAGAAAAACATGAGAACATCACAAGATGTAGCCTAGAACATAAGGAATATTTTCCTTTCTAATAGTAAGTTGAAGAAAATTACTAAAATCCAAGCTTTCTTTGAATTTTTCTTTTGTCTTTCTTCTTCTTCCTCAAGCTTCTTTTGTTTTTCTTTCAGTGGAGTTTTAGATGATATTTTGGTTTAATGAAAAATATCCAACACTTAGCTATTTTACCACTTGGCCGAATTTTACACTAAAGGAAAATAAAATGATATTTTTTCACTTTAATTCATTTAATACCAACTTGGCCACTTGCTTTTGAAATCATTAACTCTTTAATGAATTTCATAAAGTCAAGTTAAGTATCTTTAAGTCATCTCACCGTTTATCATAACTATAAAATATCTATACTTTAATTAATTTAATTATTTAACAATTAAATAATTAATTAATTAAATAAATACAAATATATTAAATATATGAATTATATTTACATTAAATATCAAATACATATATATTTATGATATAAGTCAATTATCTCAATTTGACAAGTAATTAATGTGTATTTGATAAAATCTAACATTAAATGCAAATACACAAAAATCACGAAATGACTATCGGGTCCCTACACATGTACTTTTGTGTTTAACTTTTAAACGACTAATAAATAATCAATATTATTTATAAATGTTGCCCTAGTGCTCTACGAGTATATTTCATTAGTTAGGCTCTCTAGATTCAGACATATCCGTCACGAAATCCAATTTCGTGTCCATAATTTATCCACCCGTAAATTATGACGAACACAGATAAACTCGCTGAATCATACTTTTCGAGGTCATGGCAATTGTATAATTCCTCCGTCACAGGTATCCGGATATATCCTAGAGATATAGATGTAAACGTCAAATCTCTATAGGGATTATCCCGTCGACGTCTCTATTAGCAATCTCAAAAAGAACATTTAGAACTGGCTTCTAAGTTGTACCACAGGCCCATGGTTTTTATCTGATTGCTAATCATATGGACTACCTATGCTCTGATACACAGAACTGACGGATCCTATCTCGATACACACAGGACACCCTGAGGATCTATCCACACCCAACGAAAAGGCGGAGGTCTGATCTAAATAGATCGGTGATGTGACTGCCATCTAAGTGTGGAAGATGTCTCATGTGCCCACAATGGTATCTCAAGTGCTACTCAACCCGATAAGATTCTTATTGACGTTGGGGTACCATCCATTAAGAATCTTCGGTGAGTCGTTCAGTCTTTATCCGCTATAAACACCTACCCGTCTATACTAGTCTCCAAGACTTATGGTTCATTGAGAAACCATTGGAATCATATATTCCAGTATACGACATGTACTGGTCTCAACAGGTTTACTATACTGACCAAGTAGTGTAAACCTTGACCAGGAACTGTCCGAGAATGACAACGTCATGATACAACTCAATCTCAGTTGCAACGCTTTTGTAACAGCATCATGACTAGTCATTCCAAGGTCATTACGTCTTTACCATATTAAAAGATACATTATATTATAGAAACTGCATATATTATTCATAATAATAACGTTTTACAGAAGTATTCATAAAGAAATACAACCGGGAATTGGCGCTCTGAGCACCAACCCCAACAAAAAACTCACACTTGCTCTAGTGCCAATAACGATTGTATCTAATACCCATCGACACCACGTGTTTATCAAATAACTTCGGATGTATGGCCTTTGTCAGCGGGTCTGCTACATTATCTTCACTCGGTACCTTGCACACGACAATATCCCCCACGACACAATCTCTTGAATGATGTGGTACTTGCGTTCCACATGCTTCGACTTCTGATGCGCCCTCGGTTCCTTTGCTTGCGTAATGGCTCCAGTATAACGGAATTGCATTCTCGATACTTGGGACAACTCCTAATTCTGTGATAAAATTCTTTATCCACACAGCCTCTTTTACAGCTTCAGAAGCTGTAATATATTCTGCCTCAGTGGTGGAATCTATTGTTGATCCCTGTTTGGAACTCTTCCAACAAACTGCACCTCCGTTAAGGGTAAATACGAATCCAGATGTAGACTTTCTATCATCGGGATCCGATTGGAAATCAGAATCCGTATATCCATTAACTTGTAGTTCGTTTCCTCCATAAATTATTAACTTATCCTTAGTACCTTTAAGATACTTCATGATATGTTTAATGGCCATCCAATGGTCATTACCTGGATTGGACTGATATCGACTAGTTACGCTAACAGGGAAACTGCTATCAGGCCTTGTACATAACATGGCATACATTATGCTACCCAAACATGAAACATAAGGTTGGTTAGACATTCTAACCTTTTCATCTTCTGTTTGTGGACTCATCTTCTTTGAAAGATGAATCCCATGTCTGAACGGTATGTTTGCTGTCTTACAGTTACCAAAATTATACTGTTCCAAGATCTTATCTATGTACGTTGATTGAGATAACCCAATCAGCTTCATTTGTCTATCTCTATAGAGTTTTTTCCCTAAAATATAGGAAGCTTCTCCCAGGTCCTTCATGGAGAAATTCTTACAGAGGTACGCTTTGACGCTTTGTAACATACCTAAATTATTCCCAATGATTAGGATGTCATCAACATATAGGACTAAAAATACGACCATGCTCCCACTGACCTTCTGATACACACAAGATTCTTCTGAATTCTTGAGAAAACTAGACGATCTAATAATCTCGTCGAATCGAAGATTCCAACTTCGTGAAGCTTGTTTAAGTCCATAAATGGACTTCTTAAGCTTACACACCATACCCGAGTTTTCACTGGACGCAAAACGTTCCGGCTGTTCCATATAGATTTCTTCATCAAGAAATCCATTTAGAAAAGCCATTTTGACATCCATTTGCCAAATCTTGTAGTCATGATACGCAGCTATATAAAGCAAAATCCGAATAGACTTAAGCATTGCTACTGGTGAAAAAGTTTCATCGTATTCGATGCCAGGTCGCTGCATGTAACCTTTTGCTACTAGTCGGCCTTGTAAGTTTCAACCTTACCATCAGGCCCTCACTTCCTTTTGTAAACCCATTTACAACCGATAGGAACAATTCCTTCGGGAAGCGGAACCAAGTCCCAAACTTGATTCTCATACATTGAGTCTATCTCGGATTTCATGGCACTTTTCCATTTCACGGAGTCGATGTCCAACATCGATTCTCTATAGGTGAAAGGATCAGTCTCTTCAACTAAGAGAACATCTAGACTCTTTTCTTGTATCAAATACAAGTGTTCAGAAGGTCTAGATACCCTTTCTAACCTACAGAGTGTGTGTGTTCAAGGTCCTTCATCTACTTGAACTTCAGGTTCCTCCGTTGGTTCGTTGTTTTCAGGTTGGACTTCATCAAGTTCAACCTGTCTATGATTACCACCTTCTGACAAAAATTCTACTTCTAGAAATTTTGTGAAGCGAGCTAAGAACACATTTCGATACTCGGTATCATAGAACAGATATCCCCTCATATTCAAAGGATATCCGAAAAACCTAAAAATTTGCCCTCGAGGCGAAAGCTTATCTTGCTGAGTCACCCTGACATAGGCAGGACAACCCTAAACCTTAATGTAACTAAGATTTGGTCTCCTACCGAACCATATCTCATACGGAGTAGTAGAAACAACTTTTGAAGGAATCTTATTCAAAAGATGTGCAGCTGTTAAAAGAGAGTAGCCCTATAAGTAATAGGGAAAATCTATGAAACTCAACATCGATCGGACCATATCCAATAAAGTCTGATTTCTCCTTTCAGACACTTCATTATGCTGTGGAGTACCTGGAGGAGTATATTGAGCGAGAATCCCATTCTCCTTCATATAATCCATGAACTCACTGCTCATATATTCACCGCCTCGATCAGATCAAAGGCATTTAATATATTGACCAGTTTGTTTTTCTACTTCATTTCAGAACTCTTTGAACTTTTCAAAGGTTTTCGATTTATGTCGCATCAAATAGACATAATCATACTGTGACAGATCATCGGTAAAGGTAACGAAGTACGAATAACCACTGTGAGCAGTCTGATTTAGTGGACCACATGCATCAGAATGTACGAGTTCTAGTAAGTTAGTGGCGCGGTGTCCAACACCAGAAAATGGGGCTTTGGTCATCTTACCCTGAATACATGATTCACATGTTGGATAGGATTCAATGGTGAGATCTGGTATCAAACCATTCCTAACAAATTGGGTAAGGCATTTAACGCCTATATGACCTAGTCGCATATGACAAAGTTCAGTATTATTAATTATAGGTAAACTACGTTTATTAATTCCAGTGTTTAAAATATCTTTTGAAGTTTGGAATGTATAATGACCATGCTTATTTAGACAACAAAGGATCTGAATATTACATTTATCATATAAATACAAAGAACAATTCTTAATATTAATACGAAAGCCTTCTGTATCCAATACAAAAAGTGATATAATATTAGCTACACATCCAGGTACAAAATGACAATCATTTAACAAAAGTGTCCCTTTCAGCAAAGGGATCTCGCATACTCCTATTGCAACTATATCCAGTGAGTCTCCACTCATGAACCGCAACTGCATCTCTCCAGGATTCAGTTTCCTACTTTCCTTCAGCACCTGCAACGAATTGCAAATGTGAATGGGACAAGCAGAATCTAAAATCCAGGTGGATGTAACGGCTTCACAAGCCAAAGATATATCAATAATTGGAAAAATAAATGTACCTGATGTCGATGCTCTCTCCCTCCTCAGCTGGGCAATGTAGTCAGGACAGTTCCTTTTCCAGTGCCCGACTTTGCTACAGTGATGGCACTTGTCTTCAGAAGCCCTCTTGGGCTTTGCTATCTTTGCCTGTGGTGGAGGACCGAATCCATTTTTCTTTTTCCCTTTCTTCTTCTTTCCCTTTGACCAAGTCTGGGAAGAAGCAGATAGAGAAGTAGGTCTCAGAGGGAGCAACATCCTATGCAGCTCTTGGTAGGTGCAGATAATCCTGTTCATGTTGAAGTACATTACAAAATGGCGATAAGAAGCTGGGAGCGAACCAAGAATGACACTCCTTCCGAGAATGTAATTCAGAATGAGATTATGTTGCATCAATTGATCGATCAAATCGATAATCTAAAGAATATACGGGCTAACAACTTGCCCCTCATCCAATCACACATGGAACAGTTCCATTTACGATCTTATGAACAACAACTTGTTCTTGGTTCTCAAACGATTGTCTTAATCGTGTCATCATAGTATAAGCATCTGACATGCCATAATATTATTTCTTGAGTCCCGGTGAAAGGGAACTTAAGATGTATGATTTAAATTTTAAATCATCATCCTTCCAAGCTTGGAAGACTTCGCGTTCTTCCGGTGTAGCGTCCTCTGCGACAACAAAGGGCAGTGGACCCTCAAGAACATATCCCAACTTCTCAGAATCGAGGACAATCCTCAAATCCAAATCCCAATCGGTGAAGTTATCAGCGCCTTTAAGTTTGTTCGCATCAAGCATACGCGCAAACTGATTAGTGGATGGTGCCGCCATCGCAAATCTATCATATAGATCACGAAAAACGGTTAGCAGAAATTTAAGCAGTTTCATATAATATCATAAGCATAAACTAGATCATGGATTTTAATCTAAAAAATGCCCCTCCCACTAAATCATGCAATACTGTAATCCCCAAACAGAATACTAAGATTTAATAATTAAATTAAATACAAATAGTGAAAAGTGGATCCCATGAATATATTTCAGCTCATAGGAGAGGCACGGTCTCGCCTACGTATATTCATCAAGTAGACAACTCATTTGTCAATCACTCACTAGTGACTCCTGACTTTCCGGTCCTGGTCGTTCTCATTGTCGCTGCTAAGGCAGGCCCACAAGGAGACGTACCAAGGTTAAACTGGTCAATGATAAACTCAAGTTACTTGCGTAACCCTGACAGCTAGGGCACATTCAGGATTCCATTTTCGCTTGAATTTATCTAGTATCTTATATACATCCGGTTTAAATAAATCTCTATCGGCTACTGTAGGCACTGTATTTTTCCATGTAAGTCCTGATGATAAGCCTCGAACGGAGGCACTACCTTTTAAGTTACGGAAGTCGCGGAGAACGGACGTCGGAAGGGAATTCAAGAAATTGGTGCCTCGTTGGATTTAATTCGCTTGCTTAACTTCAGGTTGCTCGTTAGGCCTCTATTTTAAAATTTAACCCCGGCCCAAACCCCAAACACAAACCAACAAGAACAAGAACCACCCAAAACACAAAACTAACAAAGCCCATGCACCCCACGTAAACAACAAACACTAAACAACAAAGCAACAAAGCACATAAACCTTTCGTCACAAACAAATAACAAACAAACAAAAAACTCATACCTCACCCCTGCACTTCACGCCCCATACACCTCTCCCATGCAAGACAAAGCAACAAAACAAGCAAAGCCCATCTCCATGTGAATCACACACAAATCACAAACAACAAACACAAAATCAACACCCATGCATAACCCATAACTCCACCCATACGTCCCCCTCTCTCTCAAAGCAAATAAAAAGATCACTCATAACACATTGCCCCGAACCTAGCCAACACGCCACCATCCCACTGCCACACAAAATGAAACCCTAAACCTAAGCCCTCTGATTGACCGAGCTTCCTAAAGCCTCTCTTCTCGCACCACATCTCTCTCCCACCAGCCAAACACCATGCAACCCTTAAAGACGTAGCAGGCCCTCTCCCTCATTCATCAACATCAAAACACTCGGTTCTCTTGGCTCCTGGACTCTCACGGTATCAAGAACCCTTAACCTCTCTCTCTCACTGGACTCTCTCCTCTCTCCCATCACTCTCGGAAAATAATAGCAACTCGCGTAACCATAAACCCTCATTCCACTCACGTAAACCTAAACCCTCCACCCAGCAACCCTAACCTCACGCACAAAGCCCCCTCTCCATCCAATAATGTCACGTACAAAGCCCCCCTCCATCCAGTAACCTCACGTACCAAGCCACCTAGCCAACACGCCACCATCCCACTACCACACAAAATGAAACCCTAAACCTAAGCCCTCTGATTGACCGAGCTCCTAAAGCCTCTCTTCTCGCACCACATCTCTCTCCCACCAGCCAAACACCATGCAACCCTTAAAGACGTAGCAGGCCCTCTCCTCATTCATCACATCAAAACACTTGGCTCTCTTGGCTCCTGGACTCTCGGTATCAAGAACCCTTAACCTCTCTCTCTCAGTGGACTCTCTCCTCTCTCCATCACACTCGGAAATAACAGCAACTCGCGTAACCATAAACCCTCATTCCACTCACGTAAACCTAAACCCTCCACCAGAACCCTAACCTCACGCACAAAGCCCCATCTCCATCCAGTAACCTCACGTACCAAGCCACCTGTCCTCACGCCATACACACCTTCATCAGCCCTCACTAGCCCTCACGTAGCAAGCTTCAATCCACGCCAAATCCGGCCCCTCACAGCAAGCTTCAAGCCAACACCCTTCACGCCACTGCCACTCTTTTGCATCTCTCACCCTAAAAAATAAACCCTAGCAAGCACACATCCTCAAGCAGCGAATTCACTCAACACATCCCCTCACATTGCCAAACACTCCACGCACCAATAGCATTCACGTACCCCTCAACTCGACAGAATAAACCTAAAACCCTAGCCTTCATCAATGACACAGCCCTCTACCACACACTTTGAGCAATAACTCGGCACAAACAAGCCAATAAAACCTAAGCAAAGTAATGATCTCTGTAGCCGAAACACATGCAGGCCACGTCCCTTCTTCACACGACACGCGCACCCCTTTTAACACACACAAAACAACTTAAAAAACCCATAAGCAAGCGACACACACAGTAAATATGTGCCACAGACCATGCAGCCACGTGAAGACCGAGCAACCCCACTCACACGCCACTCAACCCTCAACCGACTGAACAAACAAACCTGGAACGTGAAGCCCTCATCATCCTCACCTCTCAATCCCACATCGACCACGTGAAGCCCTCAGCAACACATGTTCTTGATCCACTTAACCACTAACCAACCAGACCTCACGCCCCTCTTCTCACCCACAAAGCAGCCTCCATTCATGTCAAATAAAAAAAACACTTCGGCAGCAACTCATGCACCAAGCCTGACCGTGACAAAAATTCTGACCTGAACGCTACACACAAATAGCTCACTGACTAGGCAACGAAACAGTCACAAAAACCCTTAAGCCTACCTCACTGTACCGACAGCAAATAACCCTTCATAAGCCGTGACAAACCAGCAGCACTCCACAGCAAATAACCCTTCATAAGCCGTGACAAACCAATCAGCCGCTACACCAAGAAAGAGCCCATTGACCGATCCTTAAAACAGTGAACAAATAAACCAAAGTAGTCCCCAAATTAACAGAAAACTGCCCCAAAAACCGTTCAAAAATCGGCCCAAAAATGGACTGAAAACTGCAGTGAAAATAGAGAAAACAGCGAGCAGAAAACAACGAGTGAAAATAGACAAAACAGCGGAAACAGTGAACCAGCGGAAACAGCCAAAACAGTGGACCAGTGAAAATAGTGGAAACGATAACCCTTCCGGCATAGTGAAACGCACTCCCGAAAAGCGACTTAAAAGGTAAGACCTGAGGGCACCATTTGTTATATTTTATTTTGTTGTCCCGGACACGGCATGCTCGGTTGATGTGGAATACGTCCAACTGGGTATGTGAGGTCCTACATTGAGAATGGCCAAATTCCTTGGCCACATGTTTATTCCGTATGTATTAATTTAACGTATTCATGAGATTGCATGTTTGCCGTTATTCCGACTTGCTTTTAAAGCATGCAAATTTACATATAGGATTTACTTTTATGAATGCGAACTAGATATAGGTTATTCTTGAATGTATGTTGTGTACAAGTGGCATAAGTAATGGACCATTCTGAACCCAACGGTTTGAGGTCTTCCCTTGCGAAGGGTGAGTGCGGCCTTAAATCATTTTCCCGGTTCACACCGGGTGGAGACTCCATTTTATTCTATGGTTTAGTCCCCCGCGGTCCACTCTGTACTCCCGACCGAGCCGCGAGCCCGGAACAGCGTCGCTGATTTATGTGTCCTACAGCTACACCCTCACAGTAGAGGCACGGTCTTGGATGTAGTCACAGAGAAATATTTATAAACTGTATTGACAAGACAGACCACATAACATGCATCAAATATATAATTACATTTAAACCTTATTAATTAGGGATTTTCCGCTAAGTGTCATACACCCTAAATCTAATCAAATTAGATTAAAATATGCATGTATAAAGTTAAGAAAACATGATTAAACATTGAATTAAAGGGGTAATCATATTAGGGGGCCTAGAATCAGACTCGCTCTGATACCATTTTGAAGGGGTTTTATTGCGGAAATTCGATAACGCAGCGGAATACTGAAAAATCAAAATTTTCCGATTTCAAAACTCTTTCTAGGATTAATTAAATAAACTTATTTATTTATTTACCCAATTATCAAATTAAGAAATATTACACAACAAATCATATTTTTGTGTAATTACCGAATTACCCTTAAACATTGCATTTTGTTCATTTTAATCTGAAATTATTCGAAATGATTTTGGATGATTCTAAATCATTACAAATATGAATTTAACATATCCTACATCAAAATTCAATTTGCAACAAAAACCCAAAAAAAAAAAAAGTCTTGGCCGAGAGCCTCACTAAGGCCAAAATTGTGCATTTTGTATTTTCCATGTTCAAAACACATCCAAATGAAATCCAATCAACATAAGATTTTATATGTATCATATAAACATCCAAATACACAACATAAATGAAAAGCTCCAAATTTGGAAGTGGTCTTAGACCCTAATATTTCAATTTCATAAAATTGGACAAATTAGACCAAATTGGTTAAATCCAACACTTCAATCATGTTTCTCCCACACCAATCAAGCCTCACCAAAATAAAACAACTATAGAACAAATTTAGGTCATTTAGGAGTGGGTCAATAACTCTAGAATGAGAACAAGTTTCTTAAACTTTCAAAAGAATGCTAGTTAACACCCTATAAGCATTCTATGATCTTATACATGCTTTAACCCTATTCACAAACATCCATCAAATAAAAACATCAAGAATAAAGAATAGAAAAACATGAGAACATCACAAGAAGTAGCCTAGAACATAAGGAACATTTTCCTTTCTAATAGTAAGTTGAAGAAACTTACTAAAATCCAAGCATTCTTTGAATTTTTCTTTTGTCTTTCTTCTTCTTCCTCAAGCTTCTTTTTTTTGTTTTTCTTTCAATGGAGTTTTAGATGATATTTTGGTTTAATGAAAAATATCCAACACTTGGCTATTTTATGACTTGGCCGAATTTTACACTAAAGGAAAACAAAATGATATTTTTTCACTTTAATTCATTTAATGCCAACTTGGCCACTTGCTTTGAAATCATTAACTCTTTAATGAATTCATAAATTCAAGTTAAGTATCTTTAAGTCATCTCACCATTTATCATAACTATAAAAATATCTAAACTTTAATTAATTTAATTATTTAACAATTAAATAATTAATTAATTAAATACAAATATATTAAATATATGAATTATATTTACATTAAATATCAAATACATATATATTTATGATATTAGTCAAATATCTAAATTTGACAATTAATTAATGTGTATTTGATAATATCTAACATTAAATGCAAATACACAAAAATCACGAAATGACTATCGGGTCCTACACATGTACTTTTGCGTTTAACTTTTAAACAAGTAATAAATAATCAATAATGTTGCCCTAGTGCTTTACGAGTATATTTCATTAGTGAGACTCTCTAGATTCAGACATATCCGTCACGAAATCCAATTTCGTGTCTATAATTTATCCACCCGTAAATTATGACGAACACGGATAAACTCACTGAATCATACAGGTCGAGGTCATAGAAAATGTATAATTCCTCGGTCACAGGTATCCCAGAGATATATATGTAAACGTCAAATCTCTATAGGGATTATCCCGTCGACGTCTCTATTAGCAATCTCAAAAAGAACATTTAGAACTGGCTTCCAAATTGTACCGCGGGCCCATGGTTTTTATCTGATTGCTAATCATATGGACTACCTATGCTCTGATACACAGAACTGACGGATCCTATCTCGATACACATAGGACACCCTGAGGATCTATCCACACCCAACGAACAAACGGAGTTCTGATCTAAATAGATCGGTGACGTGACTGCCATCTAAGTGTGGAAGATGTCTCATGTGCCCACAATGGTATCTCAAGTCGAAGAATCACAAGTGCTACTCAACCCGATAAGATTCTTATTGACGTTGTTGTACCATCCATTAAGAATCTTCAGTGAGTCGTTCAGTGTTTATCCGCTATAAACACACTACACGTCTATAGTAGTCTCCAATACTTATGGTTCATTGAGAAACCATTGGAATCATATATTCCAGTATACGACATGTATCGGTCTCAACAGGTTTACTATACTGACCAAGTAGTGTAAACCTTGACCAGGAAATGTCTGAGAATGACAACGTCATGATACAACTCAATGTCAGTTGCGAGGCTTTTGTAACAGCATCATGACTAGTCATTCCAAGGTCATTACGTCTTTACCATATTAAAAGATACATTATATTATAGAAACTACATATATTATTCAGAATAATAACGTTTTAAGAAGTATTCATAAAGAAATACAACCATGAATTGGCGCTCTGACCACCAACCCCAACAGATAAAACATGTCAAATCAGCATATGAAGATCCAATTTAGTCAATATTATGGAGAATTCAAAATTTTAAATAATTCAAAAGGAAATAACCAAAAATTAACTAGTACGAATTAGACTGAGATACGTCTCAGGACTGCAAACTCTTACACAACTATATCAAACAAAATTCCACCTGGTTAGTGAAGTTTAAAACATAATTTTTAAAAAAAAAATTTGAATTTTTGACTAAAAACAACACAAAGAAAAATAAAAATAAGATACTAGTCAACTATTGCCCTCCCCCAAACTTAATTGAGACATTGTCCCCAATGACTAAAAAGAAGAAGAAGAGTTTAGAAAACAGTATCTGGTTAGCGTGAAATTCTTTATCTAAAAAGAAAACTAAAGGTTAAGATCCAGATTTATCCGATGCTTCTTACCACGATCATTATCAGACCGGTTTATCTTGGAAAAGATAAGGTCAATTTTTGGTTCAAAGGCTAAGAGTTGGTCAATTAAATCATTGGTTGTTCTGGTAGTGAAGATGATATCTTTTATGGGTTTTGAAAGGAACCCATTTCTCCTGACATCTTCAAGAAACACAAAAAGAAAGTCAAAATATCCATCAACATTAAACAGATTGGTTTCTGGTGTATGTTTAAGTTCGCCCAAGATATCCCTGTGAAAATTTCCTCCATTGTGCCCAAGCCACCTGGCAAAGCAATAAAAGCATCATCACGATTAATCATTTCAACAAGTCATTTGAACATACATGACACGATGCATTCCTCTCCATTTGATTGTCCGATAAGATTTGCATCCGCCAAAGGTTTTGGAATGATCCCCAAAACTTGAATACCTCATTCCTGTACTGCCTTTGAAACGTATCCCATCAGTCCAAGATTGCCACAGCCATATACTAAGTGCATATTTCTCTCTACCCTGATTCCACCCAATTCCTTTGCTGCCTCAACAAATTCTGGCTTAGTTCCAAAACTAGTCCTGCAAAACACACAGAAATTCATAACTCGCCTTCTTGAAGTTGCTTCCATTTTTTTCTTTACTCTGTCTCAAATCTGAATGTGTTGAAGAGAGCAATGACGAGCTGAATTTATAGACATATCCACTGGGATGCGTCTCAAGAGTCAATGGTATATCATCTAAAGAATCCTTACTCATGCCATCCCTAATAAATTTTATTTTATCTTCGTTATTATCAGACACCATTCGTAAAGAACGACAACGAGTATTTCATGTACATCGTGCACATTTATAGCAAACACCTAATCATTTAGCTCTTCTTTTTTAGCATATGTGCTTTTTCCTAAACCTGGTAGAAATGAAATAAAAGAATAAGATGACTCACCTGCCAAGCGAACTCGTGCTTCAATTATCCAACAAATATCATTAGGAATACCTTTGATCATCAGAAGTCTCATTCTTTCAATGTGTGCTTTATAGAATTTCATCAGATAGTTTTTTTAGGGAGAAAAGGAAAATGCTAGTGAAGTTTTACGAGAACGTCTTCCATTCTGTCTGTGACTTTTCTTGCAAAAATTAAACACACAAAAATAAAACAAAAAAAATCTAAATATATATACAAATTTCATGGGTTGCCTCCCTGCTAGCGCTAAGTTTAACGTCGTCAGCTAGACATGACTGCCCAAACGTTAGGCTGGATCAGCAAGTGTGAGACTCTTTTTTTGACGCTGGATGGATTCTCCCCAATAGTGCTTGACACATTGACTGTTAACTTTGATTGTATCATTGGAGTTGGGGTCATGTAGCTCAACGGATCCATATGGTAAGACTTAGGTGATCACAAATGGACCTGACCACCATGATTTTAGCTTGCCTGGGATGAGTTTCAACCTTGAGTTGTATAACAATACCCGCTGCCCTGGTTCCAGTTGTCTGCGCACTATTTTCTAATCATGCCACTTCTTGGTCTTTTCTTTGTACTGTTTGGCATTATCATAAGCATGAAGACGAAATTCTTCCAATTCGTTCAGTTGGTGGAGTCATTTCTCTCCGGCTGCTTGTAGATCAAAATTTAGTTTTTTTCAGTGCCCGGTACACTTTATGTTCGAGCTCCACAGGTAAATGGCATGCTTTCCCAAACACCATTCGATTTGGGGACATTCTAGTAGGTGTCTTGTAAGCTGTTCGGTAGGCCCATAAAGTGTCATCCAATTTTATAGACCAGTCCCTCCTTGTTGAACCAACGATTCTCTCCAAGATTCCTTTGAGTTCTCTGTTGGAGACTTCGACCTGCCCAGTTGATCGTGGATGGTAAGCAGTGGCAACTTTGTGAGTAACTCTGTATTTGGATAAGAGTGCGTCAAAGTATCTGTTGCAGAAGTGTGTGCCACCATCACTGATAATTGACCGAGGTGTTCCGAAGCAAGTGAAAATATTCTTTTTGAGGAATTTTAACACCACTTTGGAGTCATTTGATGGCAGTGTTGTTGCTTCAACCCATTTCGAGACGTAATCTAATGTAACCAGAATGTACAGGTTTTCATATGATGGAACAAAGGGTCCCATAAAATTAATTCTCAATACATCAAATATCTCTACTTCGAGAATGCTTTGAAGATGTCCTTCATTTCTCCTTGAAATATTTCCCGTTCTCTAGCACCTGTCACATTGAAGAATGAATAAGTGAGCATCTTTAATCAAAGTGGAGCAGAACAATCCTGATTGTAGGACTTTGGCTGCAATTTTATCTCCGCTGAAGTGTGCGCCGTATGATGATGAATGACATTGCTGCAGGACACTATTGACCTCCTCTTGTGGAACACAACGCCGTAATAACTGATCCGCACAATGTTTGAATAGGTACGACTCATCCCAGACAAAATGCTTGACTTTTTTGAAAAATTTCTTCCGTTGCTGATGTGTCCGTTCTAACAGTCATTTCATCGATACTATATAGTTCACATAATCAACATACGATGGGACTTCCAGCTGCTTGATGGCAAACAACTGTTCATCTGGAAAATTTTCTTTGATTGTCAGTTCATTGCTAGTTGTACCTCCATTTTCGAGTCTCGACAAGTGATCAACCACTTTATTTTCTGTCCCCTTCCTGTCTCGGATCTCCACGTCAAATTCTTACAGTAGAAGCACCCAACGGTTCAATCTAGGCATTGCATTTTTCTTTGCGATAAGGTATTTGATTGTTGAATGATCTGTGTAGACTACCACTTTGGGACCCAGCAAATAGGAGCGAAATTTATCAAAAGTAAACACAACTACGAGCAACTCATTTTCAGTTGTTGTGTAGTTAAGTTGTGCTTCATTCAAAGTTTTACTAGTGTAGTAGATGGTGTGAAAAATTTTCACCTTACGTTGTCCTAAAACTACACCTACAGCAAAATCATTGGCATCGTACATTACATCAAATGGAAGAGTCCAGTCTGGTGCTACTATGATGTGGGAGAGACCAATTTCAGTTTCAAGATCTCGAAAGCATGGTGGCATTCTTTGGTGAAGTGGAAAGACACATCTTTCTCCAGCAGATTGCATAATGGTTTAGCAATCTTGGAGAAGTCTTTGATAAATCTCCGGTAAAATCCTGCATGCCTTAGAAAACTTTGAATCCCTTTGATAGATGATGGTGGAGGTAGTTTTTCTATTGTCTCGATCTTTACTTTGTCTACCTCGATTCTCTTTTGTGAGATCCGATGTCCCAAGACAATGCCTTCCTGCACCATGAAGTGGCATTTCTCCCAGTTCAGTACCAAATTGATATCTCCACATCTTTGTAACATTTTTCCAGATTTTGCAAGCAGTGGTCGTGTTAGACATTATGTCCCATAGCGTCACTGTTTGTAAATGATATTGTATTATTGTACAAAATTAACTATGTGATAATGAAATTGCCTTTTGCCGTTTTGTAATAATATTTACTTTGATTAATAAATGGCGAAAGTCCATATGATTAATACTGGATTGAGATGATATGAGACAGTATCAATCTATAAAAGTTTAAATCATTAAATATCCATAGTCGGAGTATTATCGAGATCGGACATCGATAATGCGGAATAGACTAGTATTGCGCTTGTGCACGTTGTGAGGGCACAACAGCATAGTTCTCATATATTTAAGTATTGGATACTTATGCAAGTGCAATAGGAGGTTGTGTTTTACCGATGGTACGGAAAACAGCTTCGCTCTGGATAGACCCCGCGGAATCCCATTGGTAGTATGTCTGCGTGTCTATGGGAGGCCGCATCAGGGTAGGTGTATATGGTCTTAACCTGAGACTTACATCGCTAGTACTTGCGACAATCGGTAAACTTTGGTTTTGGTGGTTGGGGACCCTAACCGGTTCTGTGTACAACTCTTCTGGGTTTATCGAGAATCGTAGTGTACTGGATGTGATGTCAAGATGGAAGTATCGCTTCAGACATATGGAGGTGATGATCACGCATGACACAGAACTAGTACTCTATAAAAGGTTGCAACCGTCGGGACAATATGACTAGGTCAGGATTGTCTGATTTAAAGAGACTAGCTGCTTGATGTCCGATATATGTTTCGTACGGGGCAGACACATCTCCAGCCCCAGGCCTAGCATGTGACCATCCGATACTGGATCGATGTACGCAATACTACGGTATACTACGCTTGATACAGATCTTATATTCCTATAAGAATATTTCTGGAGAATTGGGTAGGCATGGCGCTTTGCTAGAAGCCAACCTTGTCTTGTAAATCGGTAAAGACGTAGTACGAGGTACGTACGTGTTCGGATTATCCGACGACCGTATTTACTGCCAAAATATCCGGAGATCTCTTGGGTCGCTTCCTGAAGATTCACCTATGATATTTGATTCGGACTTAATTAATCTTGGATTAATTGCGGAGAAACTTTATCTTGGATAAAGTGCCTAATTTAGAGAGAGAACGATTAATTTGGAATTAATCGATAAAATTATTGTATTCGATATAATAATCGAAATTCGATTTCGACGCGAAATTAAAATTAGATTTTAATTCGGGCATACGAGTTAATTTAGAATTAATTCGTTAGCGACGTAAATAATAATTTCGCCAGGCGCAATTATTTATTTAAATTCGGTTTAATTAACGTCGCGACGTAAGCTCGGTATTTCGGAAATATCGAACCCGAACGCGTGAGTGGACGTGGGCCCACTTTCATTGGGAAACGTGTGGGGCCCACATAACACTTGTCATTATATGCATTATTTAATTGATAAGGCATTGCATGGTGATAGTGTGCATTACACTCAAATGTTTTGCATGGAGTTTGAGTGTTTGACACTCTAAGCCATTGCATGGTTTGTGTCATAGATTTATTATTAATTTAATAAAATTATGGCATAAATATAATTGATTTTTTGGTAAAACAAAATAAGATCAATTACACAAAACTCTTTCTCTCTCAAATTTCTTCACATTGCCGTGAACTCCATGGAAGGAAAAAGGAAGATTTGATCTTCTATTCTCCATTTTTGCTAGCACAAGCAAGGGATCAAAAGAGGTGATAGGGAAACCATCAAAGAGCTTGGAATACAAAAGCTTGGAGCTTCAAGTCTTCTTCCTCCTCTTGGCCGAATCTTCCAACACTTGGAGCTTCCACCATTTGATCATCTTCTTCATCACATAGCTTTGTAAGTATGATTCCGCCATGCTTCAAGTCTTTTATATATATTCATTTATAGTATTTCATATGCTTAATCTTTGTTTGGGACATATTATAGTAACCAACAGGTCGAACGAGTCTCTAAATACTGAGAAGTCATCCATGAAGACTTCCATGCTTTGTTCTATCATGTCTGAAAAGATGGCCATCATGCAATATTGAAATGTGACAGGAGCATTACAGAGTCCAAATGGCATCCTATGGAAAGTAAAAGTACGATATGGGCATGTAAATGTGGTTTTCTTCTGATCTTATAGGGAAATGGCAATCTGATTGTATCCTGAGTATCCATCCAAAAAATAGTAGAATTCATGTCCCGCCAATCTGTCTAGCATCTGGTCAATGAATGGTAGTGGGAAATGATCCTTCCGTGTTGCTTTGTTCAGCTTCCTGTAGTCCATGTATACTCTCCATCCAGTAATTGTCCTTGTTGGAATCAGCTCGTTCTTTTCATTGGTGACTGCAGTCATTCCTAATTTCTTGGGTACAAATTGCATATGACTCACCCAAGAGCTGTCAGAGATGGGTAAATTATACCGGCAACCAACCATTTGATGATTTCTTTCTTTACTACTTCTTTCATGATTGGATAGTCTCCGTTGATGCTCCATTGTGGCTTTGTATTCATCGTTCATCAGGATTTTATGCATGCAAAATTTTGGACTAATGCCTTGAATGCCTGCTATAGTCCAGCCAATAGCTTTCTTGTGCTCGCGTAGAATTCTCAACAACTTATCTTCCTGCACCCATGTTAGCGACGAAGAAATAATCACAAGTAAATCAGAAGAGTTTTCCAAGTATGCATACCTGAGATGGCTCGGAAGTGGCTTTAGTTCCAACTTCGGTGGTTCTTCAATCCAATGCTTGATTCGCTCATTTTTTGGTAGTTCTAAACTTTCCACTTGTGGTGTCGATCTGAAGCGGGAGGCTCCATCAAGATAGTTGATACATTCCAGAATCTCATCATCTAATTCTATGTCAGTCATGTTGGTGATGCATGCTTCAAGTTTGTCAGTGGAAAGTTACATTACATCTGTGTTCTAGATGATAATATCTATTACATCAAGTCTGAAACATTCCCCTTATTTTCGTCATTCAGGAATTTCATGGCTATGAAAACATTGAATGTTACTTCTTGGTCTTCTACCCTCATGGTTAGTTCACTTTTTTTGTACATCAATAATGGTTCGACCTTTAGCCAAGAATGGTCTCCCGAGGATGATTGGTACGTCTTTGTCTTCCTCTATGTCAAGGACAACGATATCTGTTGGGAAAATGAATTTGTTGACTTTGACCAGCACATCTTCCACTACCTCTCTTGAAAATGTGAGCGATCTGTCAGCAAGTTGCAGAGTGACTGAGGTTGGCTTTGCTTCTCCAAGCTGCAGTTTCCTGTAAATAAACAAAAGTATCAAGTTAATACTAGCACCTAAATCACACAAAGCCTTACAGAAGTAATGTTCTCCTATGGTGCAAGGGATGGTAAAACTGCCAGGATCCTTCAACTTTGAGGGGAGCTTCTTTTGAATGATGGCGCTGTATTCTTCTGTCAATGCTACAATCTCGTAATCTCTCAATCTTCTCTTTCGTGACAAAATATTTTTCATGAATTTGACATAACTGGGCATTTATTCCAGCGCTTATGCAAATGGAATATTGTTATGCATAATTTTGAAGATCTCCAAGAATATAGCAAATTGCTTGTCCAGTTTGTGTTTCTGGAGACGCTGTGGAAAAATACGGAGGTGGAGTAAATCTTTCTCGATCATTTTCTTTTGCCTCTTTTTCCTCCATCTGTGGATCCGATTCGCTTCTTTCTTTGGAACTTCCTCAGTAGATGCCTTGACTCCAACATCTTTGTTGCTTTCAGTGCCACTTTTCAACGTGATGGCTTGGCATTGCTCATTCCCTCTGTTCTTTAGATTTGGTTATGTATTGCGAGGAAGGGTACCTTGCGGTCTGTAACTCTGAGCATTGGTCAGTTGTCCCATTTGATTTTCTAGTGCCTTTATAGAAGCTGATTGGCTTTGAAACATAGCATCGTATGATGTTGTTTGTTTTTGAAACATAGCATCGTATGATGCTGTTTGTTTTTGAAACATAGCATCATATTTGGCTTCTGGCTTTTTCATCTGGGCAAGCACTTCTGCTATTTCTGGTTCTTTTTCATACTTCTGGCCTTTATTCTACTGTTGGAATCCGGGTGGTGGATTGTTCCTTTGCCTTGAAGTGCTGCTCCATGCGAAATTGGGATGATTCCTCCAACCTGGAATGTAGGTATTGGAATATGGATTGTTTCCCTGTCTGTTGAAGTTGCTGACATAATTCACAGTCTCATCATGTTGGTTGTAAGATTCTACCTCTAGTGCTCCTCCATATGGTGAACTTATGGATCCATCATTAACCTGTATGCTAAGAGTTTCCAGATATTTGCATATCTGATCCAGCTTGGCATTCACAGCTGAGTTGGTTCCTACTTCGTGGATTCCTGCTATTCGATGGATCATGCTCCTCTCTGTTGGCCACAAGGAATTGTTGTTGGCCATTTCTTCAATTAAATCCCAAGCCTGATCTTCTCCTTTTGCCAATAATGCTCCTCTAGCAACAACATCTATTGTGGTTCTCATTAGTCCAGAAAGCCCATTATAGAAGGTTTGGACTTGAAGCCACTTTGTAATTTCATGGTGAGGATATTTTCGGAGGAATTCTTTGTATCTTTCCTATGCTTCGTAGAGGGAATCTGAGTCATGTTGCACAAAAGATGTGATGTCATTTCTCAATTTGCTGTTCTGGCTGGGGGAAAGTATTTTACAAGGAATTTGGTGGCAAGAGTATTCCAAGTTGTTATGGAACCTGCTGGTAGTGAATGGACACAAGCCATAGCTCTGTCTTTCAAAGAATATGGGAACACACACAGACACATTGCTTCTTCTGCCACTCGGTGTAATTGAATGTACCACAAACTTCAAGGAAGTTGCTGATGTGGGCATTAGGATCTTCAGTTGCACTTCACCCGAACTGAACTGATTGTTGTATCATATGAATGCATGTTTTTATGTCAAAAGTATTTATAGGTAAGAGAGGAAGTACAATACATGATATGAAGCCGTCAACCATCAGAATTGTTATGTCTCGAATGGGAATTGGTGGTGCTGTTAGGGATATGCCCTATACCCAACTTTTGGATGGGCTATATGTACATGTATTTGTAATATTTTCATTAATTAATAAAATGGAAATCTTTATTATACGTGTCTTACATAACTTATATGAATCATCAACACTGTAATAAAGCCCTGGGAGTAATAAGATGATGGCTTCCACACCTTATGAGAATCATTACTCTTAAATGTTCATAGTCATAGTTTTGTGAATAATCTGGGCGTTCATAAAGCAGAGAGACTAGAATGATGATATGATCCGCCCTTAAGTACGATAGCCGATCTCATAGGCTACTAGCGGAGATCCGTCCGCTTGGTGTATCACATGGATGCATGAGTTGCTCGTGTCCATCGAACTGACCGCCGAAAGTTTTCATATGGAGTGTTTATCCCATGTGTCTGTGAGAACTTTCATGTATCGATTATATGACTAGTCCTTAGACTTGAGGTCTTTACAATCTTATGTGTGCATCAAATAACTTTGACATTCTCCTTCCCCGGTTCAAAAGATCCAGTCATAAGGGTATGATTGGGTCATTTGTTGAAACACATGAAGTTTGTATAGATACAACAGAGAATCGCCACTCTCTCGGATAATATTTTCTTATAAGAGTAGTATTCCAGTTCGCGGGTTGATATGTGTGATCAGTGCTTGAGACTGTGGCCATAGCGGAAGAATCATGTGAGATTCTTGTGTTAGCATGATTCATGACACTATCAACATCATACCTTTGACCATATGGGTAGACACTTTCTGTACCCTAGGTCAATAGGTGGGGATACGGTGAGGTGAGGGATCGTATCATATGTAAATCACATACAGAATGGGTATATATATGTTTGATTAAATTATTACGATTCATTTCATGTCCAACTTGAGGGGAACCCAAAAGGTCAAACACAACAAAGTCGAAATCAATGGTTAAGAGTGCACATTACAAATATAACAACATAAAGAATGGGTATATATATGCTTGATGATTCTATATATGATTAGAATTGGCATGATTATTTTAGGGTGCAAGCATCTAGAGATTTTCTAAGAAATAGAAAGTGTATTGTTTATCCCTTAGCTAATTAATTATTCCGTGATGAACTTAAAGATTTATTACCTTTAAGGCTAATAAATATAAATCACTGTTTATAATAAAAGACATTATAAAAGATACATGTGGGTTGGTACCAATGGGTTAATAAAACTTTCCAAACTAAATTTAATTTAACCAAAGGTATTACTAGAGTTAGATAATGATTTGATGTCTTCCTTCATTCACTACCTTTTTATAGCCAAAAGGAAAAGCTGTGAAGAAACTAGATAATCATTTACTCAAAGCTTACCTTAAAGTATATTTAAAGTGTTGGACTGATTTGGAGGATCTATTGTTTATTCCTGTCACCAAGGCAATAAGAGCCTAAGAGGTAAGTGTATTTAAGAGAGTTCACTCCACCCTCCATCTGAGAAATTTTCAATGGAGGAATCCATTTGACAGTTATTCACTTAAACTTGCTAAAATCCTCAATAATAATTTAAGTCTAAAATTTGCCTCCCATTGTAAAGTATAGACCAAAAGGGCTTAAACCGTTTTGGCAGGACTAGGCTTTACCAGATTGACCAATACCAATTTGACCCTAAATCGTACTATTGACAATGGTTTGACTTTTTTGAGTCATAAGACGCAGCGACCCTTAGGCATGGTCTTATAACTTAGTGGAAAAGATTGGGTGTCCACAAGGACTAGCATAAGCTATGGCATGTTTGATTGCCCAACCCAATGATCAAGGAATTGTGATTTATATCATAAATTGGTTGGGAACCTACCTAATTATCATATTTTATAACGATCGGCCCTAGTCGGAGTTATGAAATAATGATAATGGGATCCTTGCCCACAAGAATCCATCATATTGGGGTTGATGTGATTTGCTTAAAATTTTAAAACAATTGAGTGGGAGCAACTTCATAATATTAAAAGCCAATGTTATTATGAAACATTAATGAAAACATATTCCTAATTTTAACATTTTCTCTTAACACGTAGGTTAAAATATTTCACAAACATTCAAATGGAAAACAGAGTATCATTTCGTTCCATCCTTGATGAGCATAAGCAAAGGGGACAACTACAATGATTGGTTTAGAAACATTAAAATTATCTTACGACAAGAAAAGATTTTATATGTTCTTGAAAGACCATTTCCCCCTAAACCCGCAGAAGATGCTCACCAAGATACATTTGATGCTTGGAAGAAACACGTCGATGATGATGAGCAAGTAGTTTGCATAATGCTTGGCTCTATGTCGGATGAACTTCAGAAAGCTCACGAATATATGGATGCTCAAACCATCATCTTTCACTTGAAGGAGTTGTATGCAACTTCTGTTCATACCGTGAGATTCCAAGTGTCATGTACCTTATTCCAAACAAGGTATAAGGAAGGATCTGTTAGTGGACATGTGCTTAAGATGATTGGCCACATTGAAAAATTGGCCAACCTCGGGTTCATCATGGATCATGAGATAGGTCACAATCTAATTCTTCAGTCCTTACCAAAAGAATTCTCTAACTTTATTATGCAGTTTCATCTGTTTGATAAGGAAGCTACTTTAGAAGAATTGCACAATCTGATAAAGCAAGCAGAGAAGGACTTGAAACCGGAGCTTAAAACCTCCATCATGCTTACGGGTACGGACCTGAAGCCACGAGGCCCAAAGAAAAATAAGGGCAAGGCCAAGGCTCCAGATCACCTAAAGCTCAATGGTAAAGTGGAGAAGAAAAAGGGAAATGGGAAATGTTTCTTTTGTGGAAAAAAGGGTCATTGGAAGAAAGACTGCAAATCCTTGAAAGCCAAGGAAGCTAGGGAAGCCCCAAGAGGCCAAGAAGCCAATGCTTCAGGTATGTTGTATATGATTGAACTATATTCTCAAAACTCTGAACCTTCTACTTGGGTGCTTGACATCGGTTGTGGAACTCACTTGTGTAACAATGTGGCAGGGCTGAGAAACAGTAGGAGACTCCGACCTTGGGAGGTTGACTTACGCATGGGTAATAGAGCAAAACTGGATGCATTGTGCGTGGGGACTTATTCATTAATTTTGCCGAATGGTTTAGTTTTAGACTTAGAAGATTGTATTTATGTACCTTCTCTAGTAAATGACATCATTTCAATTTCTTCTTTATGTAATAAAGGCTTTTCATGCCTAATAAGTTGTAATGAATGTTCTATTTATTTCAATGAAATAAAATATGGAGATGGTATTTTGAATAATGGTATCTAGGTCTTACAAACTAACAAAGAATGTTCAACCTCTAATATATACAATGTTAACTCGAATAATCTCAATGAATAATTTCTATGGCACAGTCGCTTAGGTCATATCAATGAAACAAGATTAACTAAGCTACATAAGGATGGGTATTTCAACCCTTCAAATATAAACCTTATGGAACTTGTGAGTCTTGTTTACTTGGTAAAATGACCAAATTACCTTTCAAAGGTAAATGACAGCGTGCAGCGAAGATATTAGAACTCATACACTCTGATGTATGCGGACCAATGTCAGTCACCGCCAGAGGTGGATTCTCCTACTTCATTACCTTTATCGATGATCATTCGCGATATGGGTATGTGTACCTTATGCGGTATAAATCTGAAGCCTTTGAGAAATTCAAAGACTTCAAGGCTGAAGTAGAAAACCAGCTTAATAAAATATTAAGTCACTAAGGTCTGACTGAGGTGGTGAATACTTAAGCAACGAATTTCAAGATTACTTGAGAGAAGATGGCATTGTTTCCCAGTGGACTCCTCCGGGAACTCCACAACATAATAGGGTCACCGAAAGAGAAATCGGACATTATTAGATATGGTCAGATCAATAATGCCAGACACGGATCTACCTATTTCATTTAGGGGTCTTGCTTTAGAAACTGCAACACTGCTACTAACCAAGTTCATTCCAAGACTGTTAGTCAAATACCATATGAGTTATGGTCTGGGAAACGTCATAGTTTTAGTTATCTAAGAGTTTGGGGATGTGACACATATGTCAAGCTCACACAAACAAACAAATTGGATAATAGGGCAGGTAAATGTAAGTTCGTAGGATATGCCTTGAACTCAAGAGCATACGTGTTCTACGTCTCAAATGAACAAAGAACATTTGTCTCGCGAAATTCTAAATTTCTAGAGAATGAATTCCTTCTCAAGAAGTATAGTGGGAGTAGACTTGACCTCGATGAGGTATAAGAAGAACAAACTAACATAGAACTAAACCCCAGGCCCCTCAAAAGGGTAGCTACGGAACAACCACAAGGTTATGAACTCAAAAGGTCTGGTAGGGAAAGACATGAGCCTGAAAAATATGGTTTCCATATTCATGAGGAACATGATCAGGTCATTGATAATGACGATCCCACCAGTTATGATGAAGCAATGCGTGACATTGATTCAGTCAAATGGCTTGAGGCCATGAAATCCGAAATTGACTCTAGGTATCGGAATCAAATCTGGGACTTGATGGATGCACCCGAAGGGATAAAACCCATAGGCTACAAGTGGATTTACAAGCGTAAAACTGATGCAGAAGGTAACATCCAAACCTATAAGGCTAGGTTGGTGGCGAAAGGTTATAGATAAATCCAAGGAATTGACTATGATGAAACCTTCTCGCCTGTTGCAATGATAAATCCATTCAAATTTTACTGGCACTAGCTGCACACTTTGATTATGAGATTTGGCAGATGAATGTCAAAACAAGCCTTCCTTAATGGGAACCTCGTAAAGGAAGTCTATATGACACAACCTGAGGGGTTTGCATCAAAGGATGATCATAGTAAAGTATGCAAGCTTAAACGATCCATTTATGGACTCAAGCAAGCCTCCAGAAGTTGGAATATACGATTTGATGAGACAATCAAAGAATTTGACTTCATCAAAAATGTAGACGAGCCTTTTGTTTACAGGAAAAATAGTGGGAGTGCTGTTGTATTTCTTGTATTATATGTCGATGACATATTAATCATCGGGAATGATATTCCCATGATGCAAGCCACCAAGCAATGGTTATCTCAGAATTTCTCCATGAAAGATTTGGGAGAAGCAGCCTACATCCTGGGATTAAGATCTACCGTAATAGATCTAAGAGGTTGTTAGGACTTTCTCAATCTATGTACATAGATAAAGTTTTGAAAAGATTGAAAAATGAAGATTCCAAAAGAAGTAATTTACCTACTTGTCATGGAATCAAATTATCTAAGAAGTAATGTCCACATACTCATTCAAATAGAGAGCGTATGAGTATGATCCCTTATGCTTCAGCAATATGATCGATCATGTACGCCATACTATGTACAAGACCTGATGTCTCTTATGCTCTTAGCATAACGAGCAGGTATCAAGAAAATCCTGGTGAGCAATACTGGGTAGCTGTCAAAACAATCATCAAGTATCTGAGAGGAACTAATGATGTGTTCTTGACATAAAGAGATTGTTCTGAGATGAAAGTCATTGGTTACTGTGATGTGAGCTTTCAGACCGATAGGGGTGACAGCAGATCACAAACAAGATATCTGTTTACTATGAATGGCAGAGCTGTCAGTTGGAAAAGCTCAAAGCAGTCAACTACAGCGGACTCCACCACTGAAGCCGATTATATTGCAGCATCTGAGGCTGCTAAAGAAGCAGTCTGGATAAAGAAGTTCATCACGGAGCTGGAAGTGTTTACCGCGATAAAGAATGGCGTCACAATGTACTGTGACAACACATGCGCCATTGATCAATCAAATGAACCAAGGTCCCACCAGAAATCCAAGCATGTACTCAGGCGATTTCATCTCATCTGGGAGATTGTTGAGAGAAAAGAAGTTATTATAGAGAAAATACCCACAGAAGATAATCTTGCAGATTCTCTGACTAAAAGGCCGACTCAACAAAAGCATGATAGGCACACCCGAGAGTATGGTGTCCAGATTCATACTAGTTGGCTATAATGCAAGTGGGAGATTGTTAGGGATATGCCATATACCCAACTTTTGGATGGGCTATATGTACATGTATTTGTAATATTTTCATTAATTAATAAAATGGAAATCTTTATTATATGTGTCTTACATAACTTATATGAATCATCAACACTGTAATAAAGCCCTTGGAGTAATAAGACGATGGCTTCAACGCCTTATGAGAATCATTACTCTTAAATGTTCCTAGTCATAGTTTTGTGAATAATCTGGGCGTTCATAAAGCAGAGAGACTAGAATGATGATATGATCCGCCCTTAAGTGCGATAGCCGATCTCATAGGCTACTAGCAGAGATCCGTCTGCTTGGTGTATCACATGGATGCATGAGTTGCTCGTGTCCATCGAACTGACCGCCGAAAGTTTTCATATGGAGTGTTTATCCCATTTGTCTGTGAGAACTTTCATGTATCGATTATATAACTAGTCCTTAGACTTGAGGTCTTTACAATCTTATGTGTGGATCAAATAACTTTGACATTCTCTTTCCCCGGTCAAAAGATCCGGTCATAAGGTAATAATTAGATCATTTGTTGAAACATATGAAGTTTGTAAAGATACAACAGTGAATCGCCACTCTCTCGGATAATATTTTCTTATAAGAGTAGTATTCAGTTCACGGGTTGATATGTGTGATCAATGCTTGAGACTGTGGCCACAACGGAAGAATCATGTGAAATTCTTGGGTTAGTACGATTCATGACACTATCACATCATACCTTGAGCATTTGGTAGACACTTTCCGTACCCTAGGTCAATAGGTATGGATACAGTGAGGGGAAGGACCATATCATATGTAAGTCGTATACATAATGGGTATATATATCTTTCCTTCTCATTTGGGGGCCTTGGCATGTTGCTAGATGTCAACCTTGGTTATTGAAATCGAACGACCATCTGATCGGAGGATAATTTATTTCGATTAAATTATCACGATTCATTTCATGTCCAACTTGAGGGGAACCCAAAAGTCACACACAAAAAAGTCGAAATCAATGGTTAACAGTGCACAGTACAAATATAACAACATATATGATTGCAGTAGAAATTGTTCATAATGGTTCAATGTGTTTAATTATTGAACATATCATTTATGAGGTTCCATAGTGGCTTAGGGATTGGTGAATGACGATGGGGGCACTTTGGAATTGGAATAAAAAAAATTACCATTCACGTGAATAATAAATTTTTTTTTTGTTATTTGTTTTGAATTCAATTCGGCCCAAACTCTTATTAGGGTTTTATAATCTCATTTAAAACCACTAAATTAAGATCCAATGGCTAAGATTAAATTAGGTTTTATCCCACATCTGAATCTTAATTAATTTTGTTATCTTTGGAGCACTATATAAACCCAAAGAATTCTTCACAAATTTGCTACACAAAACCTTTCATAGCTTGGGTTTATATAAGTGAGCAACTCTAAAGTTTAAGTGTAAGCCACTGATTTTTAGGATCCTTAAGTTTAATTGATGAGAGGAACCTCGAGTTAAAAGTTTTGAGGTATTTGTCTAGGCTAGCACCAGGGCAAAATACCCGTGTACTCAAGGCGTAGTCTTGCCGTAGAGTTTTAGCTTTGGTGTGTGCATCTTTGGAGGCCACACACTTGGGTGGCTCTTTGGAACGTGGAAGAGCTTGCTGAGTTTGAGAAAAGCTTGTAGATTGGAGGGAGGACTGGAGGAGTCTTCGGTTCAAGTAAGTCTTTTTTTCTTTCTTTATTTTAATTAGAGTTCTTATGATAGTTAGCATGTTTAGGTTTATGTTCTTTGCATGTTTTATGAGTTTTATGCTTAGAATATATAGTAACATGTCTAGGCTTGTCGAATAATCAAAACAAATGGGTCTTGGGCAAAGGGAAAGCGGCATAATAATTTTTATTTTCCGCTGCGCACTCGCGGCCGCTTCCCAACAGTGCAACCTCCAAAGGTTCAGGTTCTTGATTGTTTATGTTGATCAGTGCATCTTGATCTTCTCGCCTTTTCCTTCTCAACTGTCTGATAGTTTTTTCAATTTTGGGTCAAGCGGACGAATTCAAAACTTCTACTTCTTCTCATGTAGTGTCTGAGAACCTGAAACATAAGAAAATAAAAAAAAAAGTAAAAAAAAATTAGACACAAGTAAAATATCTAACCCCAAAATTATAGTAAAAGATAAATAAGTCCCCGCAACGGCGCCAAAAACTTGATCAGTGAAATCACTCACGTAACACAAGCGCACATATCGTTCAAGTAGTATAAAATGTATCGATCCCACGAGGACTTAATACATGTGCTATTAATTTATTGAAGTTAAATTTCTATAAGTATCTAAAAATTGATTGTTGTTTGGATGGTGATTTTAACTAATGACAAGTAACTAAAACAATGCAAAAGTAAATTCTAAAAGTAATCAATATTATGAAACTATCTAGGGTAGTGAATCCTTCTAATATTCTTCTAAAGATGAAGTGATTATCTTATGTTTGTGCAATATGTCGGTTTATTAACCTGGAACACGAAAATATGCAAAAGCCTCTATCAATGGTTAGATGCAAACATCCAAAGTAACCCAATTAACTATATGTTTATGTTAACCAAGTTACCCGAATTCATTAAGTTCAAGTTCTAATTATGGCTACCCACGCCCGACATGTATATGTCTATCCTGGAAGGAAATCTTTAAGGTGAATGTGAGATCGTGAGCTATTGAGTCTAAGGCTGAAACCTAAAATCCCTTTGTCAAATTCATTTTAAGTTTATCAAATCAATCTTATTAGTGGCCAGTTAATAAGAAGTATTAAGATTAAGACTCAAAAAATAAACCTATATATCACACAAGGCACAAAATAACCAATTTATAAACCTATGATATTGGAATTCATCACAACCCTAGATATTGTATTTAGTTATGACACATATCTAGGACTACTAAAGACTTAAATAAATAAAACATCATGCAACTAATTGAAAACTAAAAAGGTAAAAATTACAACAATGAAATAAAATGTTGGGGTTTAGGGATCCACTTTTATCATTTCAGATCTAGAAATCTCTCTTATTATAATATATAAATTTTCATTACATTACCAACCGTCCATATAGGTGATATCCTGATTAAGTCAGATTTTGATTAATTCCAACCGACCATAAAGACGGTATCCAATTAAGTCAGGTTCAAATTAATTTAATTAAGTCTAACCGACCATAAAGGCGGTATCCAATTAAGTTAGGTTTTAAAATAATTTATATATTATAAAATAAGGGAGATTAATCTAAATTATAATAATAAAAGTTTCACCTTCACCACAACAGAAAGAAGTTACCTACTCATGCTTTTAAGTAGAACAAAGAAAGATTTATTACTTAAAATAAAAATTAAATATAAGAAAACTGAAATTAAACTAACAAGATACTCTCTTCTTAGTATTCTAAGGAAATTCCCCAGAAGAAAGTATGAATTTTCCTTTTGAATCAGGCCTCTATTTATAGGATTCAAATCGGTCGCGCGTCGCGACGAGCCAAGTCTTATGCATTGCGACCCACAATACATGAATTGGCGGCTGTCGGCAAATCAATAATTATGCTGACGTCATGATGATGCGGTTATGACGTACATGATGATGCGATGATGATAAATGTGGTGACGCATCGCGACGCGTTGAACTGAAGTGTCATGACGCATGAACAATAAATTTCCCATTTTTCCTTTTTTGATCCATTTATTTCCATTTTAACCATAATTTGATTCCAGTGAGTCCCAATATTTTATTTATCTACAAAATAACACAAAACACATCAAAATATTAACAATACTTGAGAAACTATACAAAATATTAAGTAAAATGGGCGGTAAATATTGATATATTTTCCACTCATCACCTTCGCAACAAACTAGCACACGTCCGAACAGAAAGCACAATATCAGTAAGAAGAGCACGAATGGGCCGATGAGTCTCATCATGAAGGCGAGCATTTCTCTCCCTCCAGATGTAGTAAAATGAAGCTGCGAAAGAGAGCCGAACAAGTAAATGACATAAGGAGCTGCCAGTGTACCAATCCATCCACTCAATAGTCTATATCCAAGATCAGGAGCTCCAATCGAGTGCACACATATCCAATACAGTCGTCCAAACCTATGATGAGAAAGAGCACTGGAAGAAAATGTAATCTACATCTGATACGGAAAATCACATGGAGGATTAGGCCAAGCAAACCCCTCGTAACAGATATAACCCCAAGCACCTCGAATTTGATTTTGTTGGAACAAAACCCTTCCAAGGCCACAAAGACGATCCACAAAGAACTTGTCTTTAAGAACCTTTAAGATGATTCCTTGTAGTGTTCTGCTAGCACGGAGATGCTACTAAGGTTGCCACGCCTTAGATAAGTCGATTGCATGAAATAAGGGGAATCTCTCCCTTAAGTAATAATATGGCCCAATTTTCGGCCATTAGAAAATAAATATAAATGCAAATTATTTTTCCATTTTGCTAGGCTTTGCCATTTTCTCTCATGAGTTGAGAACATAGAAAAATGGGTTAGGGTTTAAAACAAGTGATTAACATCAAGAAGAAGAAAATTGAAAAAAATTGGAACATGAATTAAGGTAATATTAAATTCCTAATTTCTAATTTCTTTTTTTTTATTCCTTAAACATGTTAATATGTATGGGATATGTATATTGCATATTTTATTTATATATGTATCTTGGATATATATTTCATTCAAAAACTTGGTGTTGGTTGTTTGATTAACCTTAATAATTTTCTTTTGTTAAACATGTGTAAGGATTAATTAGTGAATTAATCTTAAAATTTTAATTGCTATTCTAAAGTGATTATTGCCACTCAAACATTTCCTAGAATTCTTCTTTGAGCTTTATATTATGGCCATTAATTTTGTTGTAAATTAATTGGATTAATTTTGTGAATAAATTGAATATTGGCATGAAAAATGGATAAATATTTATTTGGATCAGATCTTATTTTTTGGCTTAAAATAGAATATTTCTTATAGAAACATATGTTATTTGGATGATTTTGGTTGTGTATTGGGTGGTGGATTAATTTCGGAAATTGTTCTGGGGCGAAAAGGTGAGAAAACGGTGAAAATAGCATCGAAACAGGCTCAACGCATCATGGCTGCCCAAAAAGTGAACTGGTCACTGTTTGGGCAGCCCAATGGCTGACCGAGTCAGCCCAGCTTGGCGATCGATCAACCAGTTTCACTATTTACATGTTACGAGTAGTATTTGTCTAAAAATATTTTCGTAAAATAATTCATCATGTTTCGAAGTATATTATGTTATTAATTGTTAATAAATAATATATTTAAACTATTTTAGGTGAATTAAAAATATTTTGATATTAATTAATTCGCTCGGAAATTTTTTTAAAATATTTAAAGACCTTTTTTCGCTCTTTTATCCCGCCTCCGCTGCGCTTACCCTAACAAAATGGTATCAGAGCGTCAGATTCCACATCTAAAATAATTTTCCATGCTTTAAATATTTGATATTTAATTCAATTTATTTTACACATACTTAAGAATTAATTGATTGGATCAATTATTTTAACTGTTTGACAGTACTTGAAAATCCTTATAATAAGGCTTTATTTTTCTGTGAGTGTAATATACACTATATGATTTGTCTCGTCAATACGATGTAAATAATTTTCCTGATCCTGTGGTTATATTGCCAAAGCAGTTGTTATGGTTAAAGGAAATTTTTTTATGCCAGTAAAACTTATTTTATAAGAAACAAATTCGAGCAAAAATGCATACCAATAGATGCCAAAGCAGTGAGATAGTGCATAAGTACCTTGGATGTGTTAATTGATGAGTATTGCCTTGAAGATGCCCCATCCAATAGATGCTAAAGCAGTAAGGATCGGGAACGGTTCAAGACCTATTTTAAGAGTAATATTGGATGTGATTGATAATTGTTATCTACTTTCAAATATATTTGGGCACAATGTGCCAAAGTTGTATGTCAAAATATATTTGTGAGATCTGCTTCTTGCTATAGAATTTAATTTAATTATTAAAATCTCATATTTTATTTGGGGATTATCAATTTATGTAAAATAGTGGGATGACATCCTTATATTAAAATTCCATGATATGTTGCACGTTTTATGATATTGATGATATTACTTTAATATGCTAATTCATGTTTCTTTTGTAAAGTTTTGTGATGGCAGCTACTACTTCTTCTAATCCTTTTTCATGTGTCATGGACGCGAACAAATCGAAAGGTCCCGAGGACGTTTCTGAATGGGAATTTGATCTAAAGATTTTCTTGAGATATGAGAAGTTGAGTTATGCGCTGGATAATCCAGTACCGTTGGATATTTCTTTAGAGTCAACACTTGAAGAGAGGGAGACATTTCAGAAATGAAAAGATAATGATTTCAAAGTCAGGTCACTTATTCTATGTACTATGTCTCCTGATCTGAAGAGGCAATATGTTGATATGTCTAACTCATACAATATTATAATTCATCTTAGGGACCTGTTTCGAACTAGGAGTAGAACCTGTTATATAAGATCTCCGTGGAATTATTCCACTCTCGTTTGGATGATAGTAAGCCATTGAGTCCACATGTCCTGTACATGATGGATCTCATCGAGCAGCTTCAGAGGTGTGACTTCTAGCTGAATGATACTTTGGGATGGAATTTGATTATCGGCTCACTCCCACCGTCATATTCCCAGTTTATTATGAACTTCAACATGCATGGCATTTGCTATTCCTATAGTCAGTTACATATGATGATTTAGACTGCTGAGGAGGACATCAAAAAGGGTGTGCCGACATTCATTTCGAAGTCCTCTCTGCCTAGTTCTTCTCTTTCTCAATCTACGAGATATGAAAAAAAGAAGAAGAAAAAGGCAAAGACGTATGACTTCAATGTTCATCCCAAAGGAAAAGTAGTGAAGCCAAGCAAGGCGAAGAAGAAAGCCGTTGAGGGCAAATGCTACCACTGTGGCAAGATTGGACACAGGAGGCGCAACTGTCCAGATTACATAGCTTCCGTCAGATAGGAGAGAGTCGTCGCATCAGGTTTGTTTATTTTCCCTATTATTGATATCTCTTTGGCTTGTGAAGCCATAGGTTCTAGATCGGTTTTGTTGGAGAATTATGACCCATAGTATCACTATTTGTACAGATCATGGTGTTGTTGTACAGATTAACTATGTGACAAAGGAAATTGCCCTTTTATCATTTGTAATTGGATTACCTAGATGTATAAATGATAGAAGGTCCATATGATTCGTTCCGGATTGAGATGATATGAGACAGTATCAATCCACGAAGGTTTAATCATTAAATATCCCTAGTCGGAGTATTATCGAGATTGGACATCGATAATGCGTAAAAGACTAGTATTACACTTATGCACGTTGTGGGAGCATAACAACATCGTTCTCATATATTTGGGTATAGGATACTCATGCAAGTGTAATAGGAGGTTGTGTTTACCAATAGTACGGGAACAGCTTCGCTCTGGATAAACCCCTCAGAATTCCATTGGTAGTATGACTATGTGTCTATGGAAGTCCGAATCAGGGTAGGTGTATTTGGTCTTAACCTGAGACTTGCATCGCTAATACTTACGACAATCAATATACTTTGGTTTTGGTCGTTCGGGACTTTAACAGGTTCTGTGTACGCCTCTTCTGGGTATATTGAGAATCGTAGTGTATTGGTGTGATGTCAAGACGGTAGTATCACTTCAGTCATATGGAGATGATGATCACACAAGATACAGAACTGGTACTGTAAGTGCTATAGCCATCGGGGAAGTATGACTAGGTCATGACTTTTCGATCATAAAAAGACTAGTTGCTTGTGATCCGATATATACTTCGTACGGGGCAGACACAACTCCAGCCCTAGGCTTGCATGTGACATCCGATACTGGATCATAATACGCAATACTACGTATACTACGCCTGACAAAGATCATGTATCCGTAGAAGAATATTTCTGGAGAATTGGATAGGCACGGTGCTTTGCTAGAAGCCAACCATGTCTTGTAAATCGGTAGAAATGTGGTACCGGGTACGCACGTGTTCGGATAGTCCGATGACCGTATTTACTGCCAACATATCCATGGATCTCTTGGGTCGCATCCCAAAGATTCACCGATGTTTGAATCGAACAAAATTAATCTGGGATTAATTATGCGAGATAATATTAATCTGAGATAAATTTGAAGGGGTTATTTAGGGGGTGAATCCGGTAACGCAGCGGAAGCGGTGAAAATCCGATTTTGAGATTTCAAAACTTTTTCTCGGATTAATTAAATAAACATATTTATTTAACATTCCAATAATCAAATTATGAAAATAAATTCAATAAAACATTTTTAGGTGAATTTACCGAAATACCCTTGCTTTGTAATTTGTCCATTTTAGTCCGAAATTGATCAAATCAATTTTGAATGATTCTAAATCATTTCCAAGATGAACTTATGATGTTCAAAACATCAAAACACACAAAGCAACCAAAATCCCCAATTTCCTCATCCAAAGCCGAGAGCACCATTGGGCTCCAAATTGTGCATTTTGCACTTTCATGCTTCAAGACACATCCAAATGATATCCAATGAACATGAAACTTTATATGCATCATATACATACATAAATACACAACATATATGAAAACCCCCAAATTTGGAATTAGATAAAAACCCTAATTTTTCAATTTCCTCAAATTGGACAAATTAGACCAAATACATTAAATCAATTACTTCAATCATCATTCTTCCATCCAATTCAAGTCTCAACACAATGAAACAACTCAAGATCAAATCTAGGTCATTTAAGAGTGGGTCAACAACTCTAGATTAGCAACATGGTTTCATAAACCTTAAAAGAATCCTTACAACTACAATAGTCACAAGTTTCCTTCACCATACATGCTCAACACTTCTATCAAACTTCCACCAACAAAAACACAAAGAAATAAAGAAAGAAATAATCTAAGAACATCACATGTTGAAGCCTTGAACCTAAGGAACATATTCCTCTCTAATAGTAAGTTGGAAAAACTTACTAAATTCCAAGTTATCTTTGATTTTGTCTTTCTTTTCTCAAGCTTCCTTTGCCTTTCTTCAATGGAGTTTATTTTGATAAAGTGTATTAGGTTAAGTGTATCATGAAATGAAAATCAATTTATACTTGTTTCATTTGGCCTTGGGCCGAAAATGGCTAAGACAAAAACAAGGAAATAATTTCAATTTCATTTCAAATTCATTTGGTCAACTTGGACAAATATCTTATAAACCACTTTATTAGATATTTATTTTGGTCAACAAATGCAACTAATGTCATTTACTTTAAATATCCTAATGTAAGATATTATATTTTAATTAATTTAATCATTTAACAATTAAATAATTAATTAATTAATCAAATACAAATATATTAAATATATGTATAATATTTACATTAAATATTAAAAACATATATTCATTTAGGAAATAAGTCAAATAACTCATTTTGACTATTAATTAATGTGTATTTAAATTAATCAAGTATTAAATGTAAATACACAATATTAAGGAAATGACTATCTAGTCTCTTTAGCATGTATCTTGCGTTTAACCATTAAACGACTTTATAAATAATCAATATTATTTATTTATGTTGCTCTAGTGCTCAACGAGTATGTTTCATTATTGAGACTCTCTAGGATCAGGTATATCCGTCACAAAATCTAATTTCGTGTCCATAATCTATCCACCCGTAGATTATGACGATCACAGACAATCTCACTGAACCATACAGGTCGAGGTCATCGCAAATGTATAATTCCTCCGTCACAGGTATCCGGATAAATCCCAGAGATATAGATGTAAACGTCAAATCTCTATCGGGACTATCCAATCGACTATTCTATTAGCAATCTCAAAAAGAATGTTTAGATCTAGCTTCTAAACTTACCACGGGCCCATGGTTTTATCTGATTGCTAATCATATGGACTACCTATGCTCTGGTACACAGAACTGACGGATCCTATCATGATACACATAGGACACCCTGAGGATCTATCTACACCCAACGAACAGGCGGAGGTCTGATCTAAATAGATCGGTGACGTGACTGCCATCTAAGTGTAGAAGATGTCTCATGTGCCCACAATGGCATCTCAAGTCTAATAATCACAAGTGCTACTCAACCCAGAAGATTCTTATTGACGCTGGTGTACCATCCATTAAGAATCTTCGGTGAGTCGTTCAGTGTTTATCCACTATAAACACCTACACGTCTATACTAGTCTCCAAGACTTATGGTTCATTGAGAAACCATTGGAATCATTTATTCCAGTATACGACATGTAACTGGTCTCAACGGGTTTACTGTACTGACAACGTCATGATACGACTCAATGTCCGTTGCGACGCTTTTGCAACTGTATCATGACTAATCATTCTAGGGTCATTACGTCTTTACCATATAAAAGATTAGATTATATTATAGAAACTGCATATATTATTACTGATAATAACGTTTTACAGAAGTATTTAACAAAAATACAACCGGGAATTGGCGCTCTGAACACCAACCCCTACAAAATCTCCCACTTGCTCTAGTGCCAATATCGATTGTATCTAATACCCATCGACTCCACGTGTTTATCAAACAGCTTTGGAGGTATGGCCTTCGTCAGCGGGTCTGCTACATTATCTTCACTCGGTACCTTGCACACGACAATATCCCCTCGCGACACGATCTCTCGAATGATGTGGTACTTGCGTTCCACATGCTTCGACTTCTGATGCGCCCTCGGTTCCTTTGCTTGCGCAATGGCTCCAGTATTATCACAGTATAACGGAATCACATTCTCGATACTTGGGACAACTCCCAATTCTGTGATAAAATTCTTTATCCACACAGCCTCTTTTGCAGCTTCAGAAGCTGCAATATATTCCGCCTCAGTGGTGGAATCAGCTGTCGATCCCTGTTTGGAACTCTTCCAACAAACTGCACCTCCGTTAAGGGTAAAGACAAATCCAGATGTAGACTTTCTATCATCGGGATCCGATTGAAAATCGGAGTCTGTATACCCGTTAACCTGCAGTTCGTTCCTCCATAAATAATCAACTTATCCTTAGTACCTTTAAGATACTTTAGGATATGTTTAATGGCCATCCAATGGTCATTACCTGGATTGGACTGATATCGACTGGTTACGCTAACAGCGAAACTGATATCAGGCCTCGTACATAACATGGCATACATTATGCTACCCAAACACGAAGCATAAGGTTGGTTAGACATTCTAACCTTCTCATCTTCTGTTTGTGGACACATCTTCTTGAAAGATGAATCCCATGTCTGAACGGTATGTTTGCTGTCTTACAGTTACCAAAGCTATACCGTTCCAAGATCTTATCTACGTACGTTGATTGGGATAACCCAATCAGCCTCCTTTGTCTATCTCGATAGAGTTTTATCCCTAAAACATAGGAAGCTTCTCCCAGGTCCTTCATGGAGAAATTCTTACAGAGATATGCTTTAACGCTTTGTAACATACCTAAATCATTCCCAATGATTAGGATGTCATCAACATATAGGACTAAAAATACGACCATGCTCCCACTAGCCTTCTGATACACACAGGATTCTTCCGAATTCTTAAGAAAACCAGACGATCTGATAATCTCGTCGAATCGAAGATTCCAACTTCGTGAAGCTTGTTTAAGTCCATAAATGGACTTCTTAAGCTTACATACCATACCCGAGGTTTCGCTGGATGTGAAACCTTCCGGCTGTTCCATATAGATTTCTTCATCAAGAAATCCATTTAGAAAAGCCGTTTTGACATCCATTTGCCAAATCTCGTAGTCATGATACGCAGCTATAGAAAGCAAAATCCGGATAGACTTAAGCATTGCTACCGGCGAAAAAGTTTCATCGTAGTCGACGCCAGGTCGCTGCGTGTAACCTTTTGCTACCAGTCGGGCCTTGTAAGTTTCAACCTTACCGTCAGGCCCGCGCTTCCTCTTGTAAACCCATTTACAACCGATAGGAACAATTCCTTCGGGAAGCGGAATCAAGTCCCAAACTTGATTTTCATGCATTGAGTCTATCTCGGATTTCATGGCACTTTGCCATTTCACGGAGTCGATGTCCAACATCGATTCTCTATAGGTGAAAGGATCTGTCTCTTCAACTAAGAGAACATCCAGACTCTTTTCTTGTATCAAATACAAGCGTTCAGGAGGTCTAGATACCCTTTCCGACCTACGGAGTGTGTGTGTTGAAGGTCCTTCATCTACTTGAACTTCAGGTTCCTCCGTTGGCTCGTTGTTTTTAGGTTGGACTTCATCAAGCTCAACCTGTCTATGATCACCACCTTCTGACAAAAATTCTACTTCTAGAAATTTTGCGAAGCGAGCTACGAACACATTTCGATGCTCGGTATCATAGAACAGATATCCCCTCGTGTTCGAGGGATATCCAACAAACCTAAACTTTTGCCCTCGAGGCGAAAGCTTACTTTGCTGAGTTACCCTGACATAGGCAGGACAACCCCAAACCTTAATATAATTAAGATTCGGTCTCCTACCGAACCATATCTGATACGGTGTCGTAGGAACAGCCTTTGAAGGAATCTTATTCAAAAGATGTGCGGCTGTTAAGAGACAGTAGCCCCATAAGTAATAGGGCAAATCTGTGAAACTCAACATCGATCGGACCATATCCAATAAAGTCCGATTTCTCCTCTCAGATACACCATTGTGCTGTGGTGTACCTGGAGGAGTATATTGAGCGAGAATCCCATTCTCCTTCATATAATCCATGAACTCACCACTCATATATTCGCCGCCTCGATCTGATCGAAGGCATTTAATATATTTACCAGTTTGTTTTTCTACTTCATTTCGGAACTCTTTGAACTTTTCAAAGGTTTCCGATTTATGTCGCATCAAATACACATAACCGTACCGTGACAAATCATCGGTAAAGGTAACGAAGTACGAATAACCACTGTGAGCAGTTTGACTTAGTGGACCACATACATCAGAATGTACGAGTTCCAGTAAGTTTGTGGCGCGGTGTCCAACACCAGAAAATGGGGCTTTGGTCATCTTACCCTGAATACAGGATTCACAAGTTGGATAGGACTCAATGGTAAGATCTGATATCAAACCATTCCTAACCAATTGGGTAAGGCGTTTAACGCCAATGTGACCAAGTCTCATATGCCAAAGTTCAGTATTATTAATTACAGGTAAACTACGTTTATTAACTCCAGTATTTAATATATCTTTTGAAGTTTGCAATGTGTAATGACCATGCTGGTTTGGACAACTAAGGATCTGAATATTATTTTTATCATATAAATACAAAGAACTATTCTTAATATTAATACAATAGCCTTCTGTATCTAATACAAAAAGTGATATAATATTAGCGACACATCCTGGTACAAAATGACAGTCATATAACAAAAGTGTCCCATTCGGCAATGAGATCTCGCATACTCCCACTGCAACTGCATCCAAAGAGTCTCCACTCCCGAACCGCAACTGCATCTCTCCTGGCTTCAGCCTCCTACTTTCCTTCAGCACCTGCAACGAATTGCAAATGTGAATGGGACAAGCAGAATCTAAAATCCAGCTGGATGTAACGGCTTCACAAGCCAAAGATAAATCAATAACTGGAAAAATAAAAGTACCTGATGTAGATGCTCTGTCTCTCCTCAGCTGGGCAATGTAATCTGGACAGTTCCTCTTCCAGTGCCCGACCTTGCCGCAGTGGTGGCATTTGTCTTCAGCAGCCCTTTTGGGCTTAGCTATCTTCGCCTGCTGTTGAGGACCGAAGTCTTCTTCTTCTTCCATTTCTTCTTCTTTCCCTTGGACATTCCTTGGAAGAAGCAGCAAGAGAGAAGTAGATCTAGGTGGGCGAGTCGGTACTCCCTCCTTCTTCAGATCCTCTTCTGCCGTGAGCAACATCCTATGTAGCTCCTGGTAGGTGCAGACTGTCCCGTGCATGTTGAAGTACATCACAAACTGGCGGAATGAAGCTGGCCAGAACCAAGAATGACACTCCTACCGAGAATGTCATTCAGGATGAGATTATGTTGCCTCAATTGATCGATCAAATCGATCATTTGAAGAACATGTGGGCTAACACTTTGCCCCTCATCCAGACGCGCATGGAACAGTTCCATGGCGACCTTGTGAACAATAACCTGTCCTGGTTCTCGAACGATTGTCTTAATCGCGTTATCATACTATAGGAATCTGATGTTCCATAGTATTGTTGCTTGAGTTTCGGAGAGAGCGAACTAAGGATGTATGATTTAACCCTTAAATCATCATTCTTCCAAGCTTCAAAAACTTGGCGTTCCTCCTCCGAAGCATCCTCACCCACTGCAAGGGGTAAAGGACCCTCAAGAACATAACCCAACTTTTCGGAATCGAGGACAATCCTCAAATCCAATTCCCAGTCTGTAAAGTTCTCAGCGCCTTTCAGTTTGTTCGCATCTAACATACGCGCAAACTGGTTTGTGGATTGACCCGCCATCGCAAATCTATCATATAGATCACGAAAAAACGGTTAGCATAAATTAAGCAGTTTCATATAATATCAAAAGCATAAACTAGATCATGGATTTTTAATCTAATATGCCCCTCCCACTAAATCATGCAATACTGTAATCCCAAAACAGAATACAAATATTTAATAATTAAATTAAATATAAACAGTGAAAGGTGGATCCCGTGAATATATTTCAGCTCACAGCAGAGGCACGGTCTCGCCTACGTATATTCATCAGGTAGACAACTCATTTGTCAATCACTCAAAAGTGACTCCTAAGTATCCGGTCCTGGCCGTTTCTCGTTGTCGCTGCGAAGGCAGGCCCACAAGGAGACGTACCAAGGTAATACTCGTCAATGATAAACTCAAGTTACTTACGTAATCCTGACAGCTAGGGCACGTTCAGAATTCCGCTTTTACTTGAATTTACCTAGTATCAGATATACATCCGGTATAAATAAATCTTTATCGGCTACACCCTCACAGCAGAGGCACGGTCTCGGATGTAGTCACAAAGAATTATTCATAAACTGTATTGACAAGACGGACCATATAACATGCATCAAATACATAATTACATTTAAACCTTATTATTAGGGATTTTCCGCTAAGTGTCATACACCCTAAATCTAACCAGTTTAGATCCTAATAAGCATGCACAAAGTCAAGAAAACATGATTAAACATTGATTCAATGAAGGCTAATCATATTAGGTGGCCTAGAATCAGACTCGCTCTGATACCATTTTGAAGGGGTTATTTAGGGGGTGAATCCGGTAACGCAGCGGAAGCGGTGAAAATCCGATTTTCAGATTTCAAAACTTTTTCTCGGATTAATTAAATAAACATATTTATTTAATTTCCAATAATCAAATTATGAAAATAAATTCAATAAAACATTTTTAGGTGAATTTACCGAAATACCCTTGCTTTGTAATTTTGTCCATTTTAGTCCGAAATTGATCAAATCAATTTTGAATGATTCTAAATCATTTCAAGATGAACTTATGATGTTCAAAACATCAAAACACCAAAGCAACCAAAATCCCAAATTTTTCTCATCCAAGCCGAGAGCACCATTGGGCTCCAAATTGTGCATTTTGCACTTTCATGCTTCAAGACACATCCAATGATATCCAATGAACATGAAACTTTATATGCATCATATACACACATAAATACACAACATATATGAAAACCCCCAAATTTGGAATTAGATAAAAACCCTAATTTTTCAATTTCCTCAATTGGACAAATTAGACCAAATACATTAAATCAATTACTTCAATCATCATTCTTCATCCAATTCAAGTCTCAACACAATGAAACAACTCAAGATCAAATCTAGGTCATTTAAGAGTGGGTCAACAACTCTAGATTAGCAACATGGTTTCATAAACCTTAAAAGAATCCTTACAACTACAATAGTCACAAGTTTCCTCACCATACATGCTCAACACTTCTATCAAACTTCCATCAACAAAAACACAAAGAAATAAAGAGAAATAATCTAAGAACATCACATGTTTAAGCCTTGAACCTAAGGAACATTCCTCTCTAATAGTAAGTTGGAAAAACTTACTAAATTCCAAGTTATCTTTGATTTTGTCTTTCTTTTCTCAAGCTTCCTTTGCTTTCTTCAATGGAGTTTATTTTGATAAAGTGTATTAGGTTAAGTGTATCATGAAATGAAAATCAATTTATACTTGTTTCATTTGGCCTTTGGCCGAAAATGGCTAAGACAAAAACAAGGAAAATAATTTCAATTTCATTTCAAATTCATTTGGTCAACTTGGACAAATATCTTATAAACCACTTTATTAGATATTTATTTTGGTCAACAAATGCAACTAATGTCATTTACTTTAAATATCCTAATGTAAGATATTTATATTTTAATTAATTTAATCATTTAACAATTAAATAATTAATTAATTAATCAAATACAAATATATTAAATATATGTATAATATTTACATTAAATATTAAAAAATATATTCATTTAGGAAATAAGTCAAATAACTCATTTTGACTATTAATTAATGTGTATTTAAATTAATCAAGTATTAAATGTAAATACACAATAATTAAGGAAATGACTATCTAGTCTCTTTAGCATGTATCTTGCGTTTAACCATTAAACGACTTTATAAATAATCAATATTATTTATTTATGTTGCTCTAGTGCTCAACGAGTATGTTTCATTATTGAGACTCTCTAGGTTCAGGTATATCCGTCACAAAATCTAATTTCGTGTCCATAATCTATCCACCCGTAGATTATGACGATCACGGATAATCTCGCTGAACCATACAGGTCGAGGTCATCGCAAATGTATAATTCCTCCGTCACAGGTATCCGGATAAATCCCAGAGATATAGATGTAAACGTCAAATCTCTATCGGGACTATCCAATCGACTATTCTATTAGCAATCTCAAAAAGAATGTTTAGAACTAGCTTCTAAACTTACCACGGGCCCATGGTTTTATCTGATTGCTAATCATATGGACTACCTATGCTCTGGTACACAGAACTGACAGATCCTATCTTGATACACATAGGACACCCTGAGGATCTGTCTACACCCAACGAACAGGCGGAGGTCTGATCTAAATAGATCGGTGACGTGACTGCCATCTAAGTGTAGAAGATGTCTCATGTGCCCACAATGGCATCTCAAGTCTAATAATCACAAGTGCTACTCAACCCAAGAAGATTCTTATTGACGCTGGTGTACCATCCATTAAGAATCTTCGGTGAGTCGTTCAGTGTTTATCCACTATAAACACCTACACGTCTATACTAGTCTCCAAGACTTATGGTTCATTGAGAAACCATTGGAATCATTTATTCCAGTATACGACATGTACTGGTCTCAACGGGTTTACTATACTGACCAAATAGTGTAAACCTTGACCAGGAACTGTCTGAGAATGACAACGTCATGATACGACTCAATGTCCGTTGCGACGCTTTTGCAACTGTATCATTGTAGACGCTGATTTTCGCTCCAGGTCTACAATTGAGATTTTGTATAGGGGCTCTGGCGATCCTGCAAAACAAAGATGTAGAGTGAGCGGGAGTATTGCCCACCGGTGTGGTGGGTGCCGGGGGCACTCCGACGCTCAAGTCAGTAAATGAACAAAGGTAGTAGTAGATGGAAGGTCAAGGTAGATGCTACCTTGAACTCCGTAGACTGCCGTGAGGGCGGTAAGTGGAAGGAGTGGCGAGCTTGAGGATGTCCCAAAGCTATGGGTAGGAGAGCTAGAAGTTCCATCCCCTTCCTCTTGGAGTCATGTTCTCTATATACCTGTCCTAATTATGTGTGTCTTTATCACCTTTAATTACTCCTCCCTTGGATGTTGGGAACTGTCGAATTATGTAAGATATTGATGAGTCTGGACGTTTCAGATTGAAGTAACTGATCAGTCAAAGGCTTGCTGGGTCTGGCTCTCTTTGTACGTGGGCCTGAGGATGTAGTCTGGTCTTTGGCCCAAATTTATTCTGGGTACTATCTGGAGGGATTGGGCTACCACTGGTGTAGGGCCTGAAGCGAAAAGTCAATTTTACCCTTGGGTCCAAATTTGGCCCGTACAGTTTGTCCCCTACTCTCTAAGTCAAGAGTCATTGGCTTGGAGAGTACTTGACGCATGTGTCGCCTGGGACGAGGCCATATTATGTAGCTGTACTCGAGCGTTGATGCAGCCTACTAAATGAACCAAACGAATGTCAAGTTATCAACTTGAGTCTACAAGAGCCATTGGGGAAGTACCCAATCGTTTGGACCCGATGAAGGTCAGTATATCAGTCATACGACATGTGCCCTCCATGTCTACAAGTTGACTCGAAATGTGTCTATGGGGGATGTCCCCGGTCGACTGGACTTGCTGGGGCCAGGAGGGTATAAGTCATACGACATGTGTAAACCATGTCTACAACTGACTCGAAATGAGTCCATGGGGGATGTCCCCGGTCAACTGGACTTGATGAGTCCAGGAATGTATAATTCATACGACATGTGTAATCCATGTCTATAACTTGACTCGACATGAGTCCATGGGGGATGTCCCCGGTCGACTGGACTTGATGAGTCCAGGAATACATAATTCATACGACATGCGTAATCCATGTCTATAACTTGACTCGACATGAGTCAATGGGGGATGTCCCCGGTCGACTGGACTTGATGAGTCCAGGAATACATAATTCATACGACATGTGTAAACCATGTCTACAACTGACTCGAAATGAGTCCATGGGGGATGTCCCCGGTCGACTGGACTTGATGAGTCCAGGAATGTATAATTCATACGACATGTGTAATCCATGTCTATAACTTGACTCGACATGAGTCCATGGGGGATGTCCCCGGTCAACTGGACTTGATGAGTCCAGGAATACATAATTCATACGACATGCGTAATCCATGTCTATAACTTGACTCGACATGAGTCCATGGGGGATGTCTCCGGTCGAGTGGACTTGATGAGTCCAGGAATACATAATTCATACGACATGTGTAAACCATGTCTACAACTGACTCGAAATGAGTCCATGGGGGATGTCCCCGGTCGACTGGACTTGATGAGTCCAGGAATGTATAATTCATACGACATGTGTAATCCATGTCTATAACTTGACTCGACATGAGTCCATGGGGGATGTCCCCGGTCGACTGGACTTGATGAGTCCAGGAATACATAATTCATACGACATGCGTAATCCATGTCTATAACTTGACTCGACATGAGTCAATGGGGGATGTCCCCGGTCGACTGGACTTGATGAGTCCAGGAATGTATAATTCATACGACATGTGTAATCCATGTCTATAACTTGACTCGACATGAGTCCATGGGAGATGTCTCCGGTCGACTGGACTTGATGAGTCCAGGAATACATAATTCATACGACATGTGTAAACCATGTCTACAACTGACTCGAAATGAGTCCATGGGGGATGTCCCCGGTCGACTGGACTTGATGAGTCCAGGAATGTATAATTCATACGACATGTGTAATCCATGTCTATAACTTGACTCGACATGAGTCCATGGGGGATGTCCCCGTCGACTGGACTTGATGAGTCCAGGAATACATAATTCATACGACATGCGTAATCCATGTCTATAACTTGACTCGACATGAGTCAATGGGGGATGTCCCCGTCGACTGGACTTGATGAGTCCAGGAATGTATAATTCATACGACATGTGTAATCCATGTCTATAACTTGACTCGACATGAGTCCATGGGGGATGTCCCCGGTCGACTGGACTTGATGAGTCCAGGAATACATAATTCATACGACATGTGTAAACCATGTCTACAACTGACTCGAAATGAGTCCATGGGGGATGTCCCCGGTCGACTGGACTTGATGAGTCCAGGAATGTATAATTCATACGACATGTGTAATCCATGTCTATAACTTGACTCGACATGAGTCCATGGGGGATGTCCCCGGTCGACTGGACTTGATGAGTCCAGGAATACATAATTCATACGACATGCGTAATCCATGTCTATAACTTGACTCGACATGAGTCAATGGGGGATGTCCCCGTCGACTGGACTTGATGAGTCCAGGAATGTATAATTCATACGACATGTGTAATCCATGTCTATAACTTGACTCGACATGAGTCCATGGGGGATGTCCCCGGTCGACTGGACTTGATGAGTCCAGGAATACATAATTCATACGACATGTGTAATCCATGTCTATAACTTGACTCGACATGAGTCCATGGGGGATGTCCCCGGTCGACTGGACTTGATGAGTCCAGGAATACATAATTCATACGACATGTGTAAACCATGTCTACAAATGACTCGAAATGAGTTCATGGGGGATGTCCCCGGTCGACTGGACTTGATGAAAGTCTAAGGCATCAATCTTGATTCTACTAGATCTAAGAAAGGTCAATGGGGTTTTATCCCTCACACTACGTTACCTGCTAAATATCAATGAGGGTATTTTATTCCTCATACTACCATCCTTAAAGTCTTCACTCTTTTGGACTTGACGGAAGTCCATGAAGACTATACTTCATAAGACCTGATGAAGGTTGGGATCATCCTCATACTACGGGTCAAAAAGCCAACGGAATAATAGATGTCGTATGAGGATTATTCCAAAACAGAAAGAGTGTAGTGTCGAGTGGGTCATCTTGAAAGATGTCAAGTGGGCTATTTACTGGGCAGTGTGCATGTTCGAGGAGATATTCCTTCAAATCTTGTCGATTGAAATCTGAGCCCCTAACTATGACTATTCCTTGTTAATCAACATAGAGTTGTCGCTCCTAAAATCATCTCGCTAACTTAGAGCATTGAAACCCTAATTTCTTAATTTCAGATTTTACAGTTTCTTTTTTTTTTTTTTTTTTTTTTTTTGCTAAATCCAAATGGCAGAGGAAGAAGTGGTGGCTCCGGCTGTCGCTGCTGCGGATCTTAAAAGGAAGCTCGACGATTTGGAGCCCGAGGCCATAGAGCACGCCGAGGGCATGCGTGATGACGTGGAAAAGAACGGGGATGACGTGGAAAATAACGGTGATGACGTTGTGGAGTCTGATAGATCAGAAGCTAAGCGACCTAGACTCGATGAAAGTGAAAAGCCTGATGGTCTAGCTAATGTGAATGGATTGAAAGATGAGAAGTTAGACGAAGTGGAGGATGCAGAGCAGCCAACCGAGGATACTACTAAAGAAGAAGAGCAAGAAACAGTCGAAGTGAAAACTGAACAACATTCTTCTGTGGAAGAACATGTTTCAGACGACAACCAGCAAATTTCTGTTAAAGATGAGACTAAAGAAGTATTAATCAATACTGAAGAGGCCTCAATTGATGAGCCGTCTTCAACTGACGTTTCAGCTATGAGCCGCAAAATTGAGATCCCTAATCAATAAGGTTGGGGTTTTTATTGGCAAGGCTGGCGATACCATACGGTATTTGCAGTACAATTCCGGTGCAAAAATTCAGATTACTAGAGATTCTGATGCAGATCCCCATGCTGTAACAAGGCCAGTGGAAATACTAGGAACTTTAAGTAATATAGACAAGGCTGAGACACTTATAAATGCTGTCATAGCAGAGGCTGATGCGGGGGGTTCTCCATCACTTGTAGCTAGGGGCCTAGCTACTGCTCAGGCTGATGAGGCTGGAGAACAAGTTGAGATTAAGGTTCCAAATGAAAAGGTTGGTTTAATAATTGGTAGAGGTGGGGAGACAATCAAGGGTCTGCAGACCAGATCAGGGGCACGCATCCAGTTGATACCCCAACATCTTCCTGAAGGAGATGCTTCCAAAGAGAAGATAGTGCGAGTTGCTGGTGATATGAGACAAATTGAGACTGCTCAAGAAATGATAAAGGAAATTTTGAGTCAGATTTGGCTGTGCATTTCTCATGGGTAAGCATTCGTTTCTTGGTGTAGCAATAGACAACCACTTTTCACTCCCCTGAAGAGAGGTATACTCGCAATTTCTGGTGTTGCTAGTGGACTGTGAGATTAGGGTATTTGGGGGCTTCTGTGTTTTGTTTTGCTTTGGGCGATGTGGGATTCACCTCTGTTTTTGGATGATTGCACGTGATTCGGGTGCTTCCTTGCTTATGATCTGCGGGCCATCTTTTGTCTGTTTGCCAATGGGTGTTGGGTCCCTTTTCAGCCGTGCTTTTGGGGAGTCGTTGTCTCCTGGGTTTTAAGCCTTTTGGGCCGGTTTTCTCTTGTTATCGCTTTTCGCAGTAGTGAGCTTTCTTCGAGTGGAGTGTCCTCTTTTAAAATGAGTCTACTGTCAAGTGAGACACTCACCTCACAACGGATCTTCACAGGTATTAACTTGGAGTGTCCACATTTAGTCGAGTCTACATCCTTACACTGTCAAGTGGGATGGTATCCTCATGATGTGTCTTCATTTGAAGGGTCTTCCTGGAGACTAAGTCCTCGTCGTGCCGGGTGGAATGCCAACTTATTGTATCTTAATCTAGAGCATCCTTCTCAAGAGTGAGTTCCCTTGTCATGTTGGGTAGAACCTCAACCATCTAGCTATTACTTTTTCCATCTCATATCGAATGAGTTCTTAGACAAATGACAAGCCTCACACGTGGAGTGTCGAACGGAATCTTCACTAAATACTAAACTATCATTTAATGTCGATTGTGACGAGATGTGTGTAGTATTGTTGGTTGGGATATTTCTAACAAGTCTTATGTCATATATTGTGAATGCCAACTGAGTCATCCATGACATCTACCAAGTTGTAAGTTATAGCGCCGACTGGGACACATATAGCGAGTCTCATACTATAAACTGTAATGCCAACTAGGCATCATTCACAAGTCTCAAGCCACATTTTGATGTCGATTGGGACAACCATATCAATTACCAAGTTGAAAATCATAGTGTCGTCTGGGACACTCATAGCAAGTATCATATTATAACACTCATTATAAGTCTCATGCCTTGGTGATGTCGACTAAGACATTCTTAAAAAGTGTAAGCCATACCTGGTAAGGTTAATCGGGATGTCCGCGCCAAGTCTTCATTCGGGTACCGTCGACTGGAACATCCTTCTTATGTCCAATACATCGCTTCTTCATCTGAGGCGAATGGTAGGAAATATAGTTCCATTGAAGGCAGACGTCTTGCTCTTGATGTAGAATGATGCCGACTGGAAGAAGTGTGTAGAATGGTCCAAGTGGTGGTCCATATATGTTTACTGAAGCAGATGGACTTCTCATTAAGAGTGGAACAAATGAGACAGATGACAATCCTAATTTATGTAATTATTCTTGGTGGATGGCCTATTAAGTAATCATGAAATATGGTATTTGCTCATTGTGTGACGTTACACAAGTAAGGGTGTTTGGAAAGATCGTAGTTTGAGGGATCTTTGCACGCTATGAATCGCCAAGCCCCACGGTGGGCGCCAAATTGTAGACGCTGATTTTCGCTCCAGGTCTACAATTGAGATTTTGTATAGGGGCTCTGGCGATCCTGCAAAACAAAGATGTAGAGTGAGCGGGAGTATTGCCCACCGGTGTGGTGGGTGCCGGGGGCACTCCGACGCTCAAGTCAGTAAATGAACAAAGGTAGTAGTAGATGGAAGGTCAAGGTTAGATGCTACCTTGAACTCCGTAGACTGCCGTGAGGGCGGTAAGTGGAAGGAGTGGCGAGCTTGAGGATGTCCCAAAGCTATGGGTAGGAGAGCTAGAAGTTCCATCCCCTTCCTCTTGGAGTCATGTTTCTCTATATACCTGTCCTAATTATGTGTGTCTTTATCACCTTTAATTACTCCTCCCTTGGATGTTGGGAACTGTCGAATTATGTAAGATATTGATGAGTCTGGACGTTTCAGATTGAAGTAACTGATCAGTCAAAGGCTTGCTGGGTCTGGCTCTCTTTGTACGTGGGCCTGAGGATGTAGTCTGGTCTTTGGCCCAAATTTATTCTGGGTACTATCTGGAGGGATTGGGCTACCACTGGTGTAGGGCCTGAAGCGAAAAGTCAATTTTACCCTTGGGTCCAAATTTGGCCCGTACAATCATGACTAATCATTCTAGGGTCATTACGTCTTTACCATATAAAAGATTAGATTATATTATAGAAACTGCATATATTATTACTGATAATAACGTTTTACAGAAGTATTTAACAAAAATACAACCGGGAATTGGCGCTCTGAGCACCAACCCCTACAAAATTAAGAGAGAAAATTAATATGAGATTAATTACGGCAAGAATTAATCTGGGATTAATTATCAGAGAAAGAATTAATCTGGGATTAATTACGTCGAGAATTTATCTGGGATTAAATTCGTCGAAGGGAGAGAACGCGATTAATTTGAATTAATCGGTAAAATAAATTTAATAGTTAAATTAGATTTCACTAATTAATTTATTTAATTGGGCTAAATAATATATTAGATATATTAATTGAAATCAGATTTCAAAAGAAATTAAATTGGATTTAAATTTTAGCGAACGAATTAATTTGGAATTAATTCGCGAGCAATTTTCGTAATAATTTTACTGGGTATTATTATTTAATTAAATTGGATTTAATTATATCGCGACAGAAAATTCGTTTAATCGGATTAAACGAATCCGAATCCGAATCCGAAGTGTGTTGAGCAAGCCCACTTGAATTTTGAATTTAAAGTGGGGCCCACTTCACTTACACATTAATGATTTTAATAATAGATATGAGTGATGAGTTTTGGTGGAATCTTATGAAACACTCAATATATTTAATTTTGGAAACTAATTCTTCTCTCTCCCCTGATATTTGGCCGTATGGCCCTACATGAATTTGGCCGAATGGCCTCATTATGTATCTAGGCGAAGTGGCTATAAAGAAAAGAGAAGAGAAGAAGAAGAAGGAAGGAAGGAAGGAAGAAAAAAAAAAAAAAAAAAAAAAAAAAAAAAAAAAAAGATTTAATGTTGCTGGCCGAAAGCAAGTTAAAAAGCTGCTTGCTTATTGATATATGGCCGATTGCCTCTGATAAATGGAAATGCCTTGTGGCCATTTAATATTCCCTTTTCAAAATTGGCGCACATGGAGACCATTAAAATCTCTCCATTTTCCTTTTATTCACATGACCGATTTTTGCCTCTGGTTAAAAGGCATTTTTGGCTTCTTTTAAATTGTTTTTTTGGTCGAATTAAAGAAATGAAATTTGCCCTCTGCCTTTGAAGCATGGCCGAAAGGCCTCTGCACTTCAGGGCGATAGCTTCCCTCTCTCTCGAGCAAATTTGTTTCTCCTGGGAAGATAAAATTTGTTCTTGCTAGCACATAAGGGAGTCAAAATGATGGTGATAGGGATACTCACCCAAGAGCTTGGAAGCTTCAACATCCATGGATGTTTTGAACTCAACCGATCAATGTGAGTCATCTGCAACTTATTTTTGATTTTATTCACACACGAATCACTCTTAGAGATCCCCTGGCATGTCTAGGACACTAACAATGGTATCAGAGCAAGATCTAAGCATGATTTAGATCTAGGGTTTGTAAACTTTAATTTGTGATTTTATGCTTGGAGTATGTATTTTCTTAAATTGATGGTTTGGTTGAGCTTGTATGATGTTTAATTGGATTTGTACATCATTGATTTTGTGATAAATTGATTAGATCAAAATTCCCAAAATCCATGCTTGGCCGATTACTACCCTAGGAGAGCTCATGGTTAATTTTGAATTAGACAATTGGATATGTTGATTCACATGAAATTGAATATTAATTGTTGATTTAATTAGATTAAAATCAAAATTGGATGTTAATTTCATGTATTGCCGTGAGTATGAAGCATGTTGGTAGATTGATTGTGCTTTAATTTGTGTTGGACATAAATTAAAAGTTAAGCATGATTAATTAAATTATTAGTGTTTTGGAAATCCAGATTAATTAATTAATTGTGTTAATTGCACTTTAATTGAATTAATATATAATTTGGAATAATGTATTAATTTAATTTGTTGTATTTAGGCTATTGGGTTTGGTTGGGCCAAATTTTAGTCTTAGATTATATTTGGGCCTAAACCATTTCCATAAAGTCCAAAATATGACAATTGGGTCTTTAATAATTTAATTGGGCCTAATGGGCCAAAATTGATTCTATGGCATAGGGTGATTCCTATTGGGCCTAGGCATTATGGGTTAGATCCATTTTGGCCGAAAGCCCAAGCCTAAAGAATTAATTAAAAGCCCATTGGACTTTAATTGAATAGTATTTGATACTAATCGGGCCTTTGAGACCCATTAAGATTGGATTTGGAATTCAAGTCTTTAAGGCACATAAATAAGTATAATTATTTAATTTGGAATTAAATATGAATTAGTATTGGATACAATTTAAATTGGATTTAAAATTGTAGTTCGATATAATTCAAAAATACTTACTTTGAGTATTTATTCTTAAACGAGTTGGACTCGAGCAAATCAAATCATTGTATGAACATTGGATGATCATTAATCAAAGATTAATTAATTGGATTAGATTGATTGAATAACATGCTTTGTGTGAATACTTGGATGTATGTGTGAATAATGTATATCAGATGAATATTAGATGAGTGAGGGCAATTTTGGAAATTGTTGTAATAAATTGGACCTGCGTGTCCAGCCTATTACCTCTTTTCTCATTGTATTTCTCTTCTCACCTATTCCCCTCAATGTAAATGAGGTTTCTTTTGAAGTATTATGTAATTGGGTATAAGTAAGAATAGTGCTAGCGGGAGAGAGGAAATGGAGAGATTTGTTCTAGGAACAATTGTATTATATATCCATCCACATATCATTATTAATTTATTTCGCGCCTTATTATGCTTTTAGAATGCATGCTTAAGGGTGTATGATGAGACCTAATCAAAGATAATAAATTGGTTGCCAATTTACGTGAAAAACCCTCAACAAATATTAAACGTTTTCCTTCCATTGAGTGATTCATTCTCAAGATCCAAGATTGACACTGGTTTGTTGGCCAAAGTCAAGACCTTTGTCCATCGCGGATGTGTTTGAATGATGAAGGCTTTGTTCCATATCGCATGTCTTGTCCAAGTTGTGATTTGTTGGCCAAAGTCAAGATCAATTCTTGTCCATCGACATCGATTACGAAGCTTTCCAAAGTCAATGGATCCCGCTTAACTGAAATCATTAAGCTTGTTGTGCCAAAGCCAAGACTTATTTGATTCAGAGGAAAAGGTTAGGGAATATATTGGATATATTGGCATATATAGGATATATGTTTCAGACTTGGAGGTCCACCTACTGGATCAAGGAATTGGATGAGATCCAATTGATCTTAGAGATCTACCTAGTTAAGTTTCATACAACTTGTTGGTCAAAGTCAAGGTTGTGTGTTATTTAACGGGATCCTAGCCCACTAGGAAACTAGGTTTCCCGAGTAGTCCACAGAGGGTTAGAGGCTCGCCGAAAAATAGTGGGAGACAAGTATTAAATTTTCAATATCGTTAGATACTTGCCAATACGCGCTCAATTTTATTTTTCGTCATTAATTATATATATATATTAGTTGGACTAATATTTAATTGTTGTTTTAATTAAACAATTGGACTGTATTCAAACTACTTCATTTGTAGTTGGTTATAATTGGATTATAGTAATCAATACATTTGAATGTAACCAATCAATTGTAGTTGATTATATAGTTAGACTATAGTAATCATTATACTTAATTGTACCCGAAATCATGATTGGATAGTGGACTATAGTAATCAAGATGACTGAAAGATTAGTGTCAAATGACATAATCCGGGGAAATGTCTTTAACGGCTTTAATTTTCAGATTGGGAGTAGAACCTCTTGAGCATGAGCCCGGAGTTGAGCGTATAATAGAGCATGAGCTTAGGAAGACTCATTGTGATGATAACATTAGTGCTCAATCCGTTATGCACAACCAGAGCTTCTTAAAAGGACATATCCCAAGTTGTCTGCCTAAACTATGGCAAATGGGGTCACTAGAAGTGTGACTGCCGTATGGACAAGGCAGACATGAAGGAAATGAAGGCGGAACAAGGTTCCGGCTTCAAGAATGTTGTTGTTATAAACATGTTCACTGCTGGTTTTAAAATTGGATTTTTGATACTAGAAGTGGTACATGAATATATGTACTGATGATGTGCGGGATCTGCTGATAAGTAGGGGACTGGCTTCAGATGAGATCGACCTGCGAGTCGAAAACAGGACGAGAGTCGCTGTTTTGGCCGTAGAAACCTAAGTTTTGGAACTGCCCTTGGGGCATGTACTTAAGTTAGGAAACTTTTTTATAATGTACCTAGTTTGACTAGAAACATTATCTCTATATCTAGTATAACCCGTTGCGGGTATACCTTTATATTCTAGAACACTAAGTGTTTTGTTTATAAAGATGATATTGAGATAAACACATTAGATGTGAATAACAACATTTATATTTTGAATATAAATGAATCTCAAGCATATAATATGACAAACAAATAGCTCAAATTGAGTAAATCAAATGAGACTTATTTGTGGCATTTTCGTCTGGGACGCATTAACAAGACTCGTATATCCACACTTTCGAAGAGTGGATACTTGGACGGATTTGATTCTAATTCAAATGATGTCTACGATCTAGTTTATTAGGCAAAAGTGCCTAAAACACATTTTACTTGGTAAAAGTGCAAGTGCCACTGATCCATTTTCCCTCGTTCATAGTGACATAAGTGGGCCCATATCTAGCTAGGCTAGAGGTGGATATGAATATTCTGTAACCTTTACGGATGTGTCATCGCGTTACGGTTATGTGTATCTTATGAAACACAAGTCAGAAACTTTTGATAAATTCAAAGAGTTTCGACACAAAGTATGAAAACAGACCGGTAAAAGTATTAGAACATTGCGGTTAGACCATGATGGAAAATACTTAAACAGATGAGTGACTTGAGCTACCAATTTCCTTCTGAGCATACGCATTAAATAGTGCAGTACTTATTTTGAATAAGGTTCCATGAAAATCTGTTAGACAGACTTCATATTAGATATGAACAGGAAAGAAACTGGGTTTCTCATTCCTGAAGATTTGGGAATGCTGGGCATATGTTTGGATGGTACCAAACTAGAACCCAAATCGGATAAGTGCCTATTTGTAATTGGTTATCCTAGGGAAACCAAAGTATAGTTTTTATACAACTCAGAGAGAACAATGTAATTGTTGCTCTCCATGCGGTTTTCCTAAGAGGAATTCCTATATGCAGTGGTAAGTGGGAGGAAAGTAAAACTAGATGAAAATCAGAGTAATACTGTCCCAGGCACCGAATCCTTTACGGAACACCAAAAGTTCATCAAGGATGAAACTGTACCACAATTTTCTAATACACAAGATCGACTACGTATGAGGAAGTGATACAAGGTATCGACACCTTTTATGGCAAAGTGCATGAAGTCCGAAATGGATTTCATGTATATCAACCAAGTTTGGATACTGGTTGATGTACCAGAAGGCATTGTGCCTATTGGTACTGTATGTTTCTTCAATGAAGACATACATGGATGGCAACATACAAATGTACACAGCTAGGCTTGTACAGAAAGGGTATCGTCGACAACATAGTGTCAACTACGACGAAACTCTTTCACTTGTTGCCATGATTAAATCCATTGGATAATGCTTGCTATAACTACATATTTCGTTTATGAAATATTACAACTAGATGCCAAAACCGCTTTCCTTAATGGAAACCTTTTGGAGGATGTTATATACATCCTGACGGTTTTTTCGGGCTAAAACATGTAAACAATGTTTGCAAGTTAAATCGATCCATTTATGGATTGAAGCAAGCATTGCGTTCTTGGAACCAGTGTTTTGATGTAATCATAATGGTATACGATTTAATTCAAAACGAGTATGATTCTTGTGTATATAAGAGGGTTAGTGGGAGTGCACTGACAATCACTGTCCTATACATTGATGATGTACTGCTTCTTAGCAATAACATTCCCATACTAAAATCGGTGAAAGCTTGGCTTTCATGAAAAATTCTTCATCGAATATCTGGGAGAAGCAGGCTTTATTCTAGGAATAAAGATCTACTGGGATAGATCTAGAAAGCTGCTGACACTCTCTCAGTGTTTGTACATTTTGATATGTACATGACCTGATGTCTCATATGCTTTGAGCACACGTAGACACAATCAGGCCAATCTCAGTGATGGTCACTAGATTGTTGTAAAGAACATCCTTGAGTATCTTGGACGAACTAAGGATGCCTTATTAAAATATGGGAATGAGAACTTGAGGTAACTAGGTTCACCGCTGCAAGTTTCCAAACCGATAAAAACGACTGTAAGTCGTAATAAGGGTACGTATATAGTTTGAATAACGGAATAGTAAGCTGGAAATCTTCCAAGCAAGATACTGTTGCCGAATAAATAACAAAAGCGGAACATTACTACAGCTGAGGCAACAATAGAAGCATTTTGGATCCATAAAATTCCTAATTAGATTAGGAGTAGTTCTATTAGCAGCTGAGCTAGGTTACAGCGCAGGATAAAGAACCACGGTCTCATCAATGATCCAAGTATATACTTCAACTAATTCATCTGATTCGTTTGATCATACATCATGGCGATGTGATGATCGAATAAATCGCAACAGATGATAACCTTGTAAATCCGCTGACGAAAGCTGTTTCTCAGCAGAAGTTTGAGCGGCCCGTACATAGTTCAAGTGTTAGACACTTGAGTGATTGGCTATAGGCCAAGTGGGAGATTGTTGGACAATTATGACCCATAGCATCACTATTTATACAGAACAGGGTGTTGTTGTACAAATTAACTATGTGACAAAGGAAATTACTCTTTTATCATTTATAATTGGATTACCTGGATATATAAATGATAAAAGTCCTTATGATTAGTTCCGGATTAATAAGATATGAGACAATATTAATCCATAAAGGTTTAATCATTAAATATCCCTAGTCGTAGTATTATCGAGACTGGACATCGATAATGCAGAATAGACAGTATTACACTTGTGCGTGTTATGGAAGCGTAACGGCATAGTTCTCATATATTTGGGTATTGGATACTAATGCAAGTGTATATGAGTGCTATTTACGATACTGATGGTACGGAACACAGCTTCGCTCTGGATAGACTCATCGGAATCACATTGGTAGTATGACTATGTGTCTATGGGATTTCCAATCAGGGTAGGTGTATTTGGTCTTAACCCGAGACTTGCATCGCTAATACTTACGATAATCAATATACTTTGGTTTTGGTCATCCAGGACTTTAACAGGTTCTGTGTACGCCTCTTCTGGGTATATTGAGAATCGTAGTGTATTGGGTGTGATGTCAAGACGGTAGTATCACTTCAGTCATATGGAGATGATGATCACACATGATACAGAACTGGTACAACTAAGTGCTATAGCCATCGGGGAAGTATGACTAGGTCATGACTTTCCGATCATAAATAGACTAGTTGTTTATGATCCGATATATGCTTCGTACGGGGCATACATAACTCCAGCCCCAGGCCTTGTGTAGGACACAGACGTGGACGACGCTGTTTCTAGGCTCGCGGCCTAGTTGGGAGTACGGAGTAGCCCACAGGGGAACTAAATCCGTGGCTATAGAAAAATATTTAGAGGGGTATAACCGAAATTATGACCCGGTACTAAGTATGAGATACTCGTAGAGGGTCCAATCTGTATGCAGTGATTATATCAGTGGATGCCGAAGAGTTTCGGTATAAAATATATTTGTTGTAACGAGAGTGTAACTTTAGTTTTTTAGTGGAATAACCTAAAGTTAATAGTTCAGAATATTTAATTAATGAGTTTTAATTAATATTTCGAGATTATTAGAGCTCGGAACTGTCGATCCATTTGGTATCTGTGTTATCTCGTTACACTATAGAAATCCATGAAATAATTGGATAGTCCAATTATGAACTCATTTGAAAAATATTAAATAATTGAGAATTATTAATTGACATAATTATTAATTTGATTAATAATTATATAATGCCACACTTTGTAATTATATATTAAAATGTTTATTATATAGTTTTTATATTAATGATTATTAGATAATCTTTTAATATAGGATTTGATTTTTAAATTAAATTTGATTTAATTCAATATCAAATATGTAATTTATATCATGATATAAGTTATATTTTAAATTTTAATCTCAAATTAAATGATTTTTGATATCATATTTAAATTTTGAAATTAATAATTTTATAATGACAAAAAGGCCCTTGGCCAAATATTAATATTTATATTAGGGTTAGGGTTAAATTTATACAAGTATATTTTTAATCTAAACCCTAAATATAAATATAAAGTATTTCTCTTGTTTTGACTAACTCTATGCACTTCTCATCATTTCAATCTCAAAGAAAAATATTAGAAAAATAGAAGAAAATTTTCTCAAGAAATTTTTTTCAAGTGAATTACGCCGAGCCCACCCTCACAGTTTTTCGATGGTGAATCATAATATGAAAGATCGAGTGGTAGACTCGATTCTCAAATACATGGCCCGCAGCAATTGATCACGTCAAATGCCAAAATACATGCGATATGTTTTGGATTAAAATCAAAGTTGTTCACGCCCTTGGCCATATTGAAGAAGACAAAGTACATGACTTATTATTTTTGTTTGATAAGCAAAATGATAATAAGACGTGAATGCATGGTGGAGGGAGTTGAAAGGTCGCAATTGCATATAACGAGCATTTGCTATTTTGACTCACAGATTAGTTATTGTTTCGGGCTGTTCTGGGTTAGTTTTGGGCGATGTTTTTTGGGATCACAAAGGACGGTTTTGTAGATGATTTGGGATTGTTTTGGAGTGATTATTTTGTCCAAAACCGTGGCAGAAAAATCAACAAACAGCCAGCACAAAACAGTGAGCTATGCACGAGTAAATGGTGTTTTCAGTGTGCAAAATCAGTCCAGTTTTTGGACTGCTGTTCAAGGCTGTTTAGGGGGGTTTTTGGTGCTGAAAAATAGTAAAAAACAGTAGGAAGACAAGTCCAAAAGGGCTGGTCAGATTCAGCATTCATAATGGAGAGGGAAAAAAAATTCAAGGTCGATCCTGGGTGCCTAAGGCATTTCCACTGCATGGAGAAATCGGTTCCTACAATTGGCATTAAAAGCGAGGTTGAAAAGTATTATAACTCTTTTCTTTTTTGTATTAATTATGCGATAATTAATGTTGTATGTATGAGATGCATGAAAATAAAATATAATATGTTATAAGAGTGGGCATAAAATCAAATAAATATATTTTATGAGATAAAAATTTTCATGTGATGATATTTATTAATTTTAAATGCATTGGTCATAAATATTCTGGATTTTCGATTTTATAAGTGTTTTTGGGAATTTAAGGTCATAAGGCCATTTTAGAATTAATTACAAATATTATATTTAATTTTATTATGTAACTTATGGAACGCATTACCAAGGAGGACACAAATGTAGTAATTGAGCAATATTTGGTAAATGTGGATCGTGGTTGTGGGAAGCTATGGTAAGCATAGGCGTTGTGAGTTCAACGGCGATGCATGTAGGTGATTACCACATGAAAGCATGTCTTACGAGCCAAGTACTAATATGGTCCGTAGTGAGCACACGACAACTGTAACACACTGCCAGAGGCAGGATGCTACCGCAGGAGAGATAGGATTGACCCATCTCCATAAGCCTTTGAATTTAAGGAAAATTCGGCATGATGTATCCTAAAAACTGGACAACCTGGATCGCAGTCCAGCATGAAAAGGAAACTAAGAATATATCAAACAAATAAAAGGACCTCAGGTCCACACAAATCTCATCAAAATCATATCCTAGGGGCTCCGCCCACACCATTTATCAACACTCAAGAGCTCTGTGCCCAACACATCATAAACAATCAAAACATTTACTAATATATATATATATATATATACAAACAGCGTGTTCAGCACGACAACAAAATATTAATCTCAAATCCTCTACTTTTTAAAGCTTATCCCAGGACACTTGCGAGGGTGACTACCGCTTGGGCGATCCGCGTCTCGAGCATGACTTCCAAAGCGAAAGTGGCTGACCCATATGTTAGCCAACCTACAAAACTAGCAAATGGTTTGGTGTGAGTTATAAAACTCAGTAAGTAACCATGCTCATACAATCAACAAAACATAAAGTTAAGTATACTAGAAACTTTCCAACATTACCAAGTTACAAATTCAGCTTTTAACTATCCCTTTATCTATTACACATGCAAACTTTCATATCTATTTACATATATATGTGTCAATCTAAAAATCAAAACATCCTAAGCATGAAAAGCAAAACTCGAATGCCATGGAGTATATTGTTTAATATCAAATTCACTTCAATCACATGACACGTGAAATCATACAATATATTTTTTATCACAAATATCCATCTTTGAAATATTATCAAAACAGCAAATCAATAAGTTTCCTTCAATTTGATTACAACTTTGTTTCACTTACTTTAATCACGATAACCTTACAATAGCTTTATATTCAGGATTCATATGCATTTACACATATGTGTAGCATTTTTCTCTTGTATTCATGCAAACACACTTTAAAACATCTAATATTCACATCAATTTTCAAATCATTCATTCATTTTGCATAAGCATACATTATCTGTATATGTCACGAGTTCTATCATACACATTCATACACTCAGACATACATATAATCATCGTACAACCAACCACGAAGCACACATAACAACCAATTCATCACAAATCACATAATCATACAACACACATATAAGGCTGGCTTATGCATACAATACTCGTAAGGAACTCATTACCTATTAAAAATAGGTATAAGATTAATGTCGTCCGAACAGATTCCTAACCAGCCTCACTACTACAACATGAGATTATCAACCAATTAACGTACACACGTGCACACATATCACGGGACACGATCTCACATACATGTCAAACATTGTTTATCATCCGATATACATACGTATATACATCAAACATATGAACATACTTATCCCTTCAAATTCTGATATCGTAGACATTAACAATCTAAATGTGTTTTGCTTTTCAATCAAATGCACTTTATCTCTAGAATTCTTATCAGAAACATTCATTTATAAACATATACATTCACACACGTACTTTACCCATTAAAGAGCTTAGCTTATACCAATTTAGAAAACATGATTTGTTCCATTTACCGATTCCGTATACTCAATCTATACATATCTTAACATCATATGCACATATGTATACATACTTATATATTTATATATTTACATAACGTATACATATCGTTACCGATTCTTACACTTTCATACATCCATACATTCACACAAATATTGAGCTCATTCCAAACTTTATTTCATATCATATTAGTAACAAAGTTCTATACCTGTTGTGGCTGTTTATCCTTACTACGTGTAACCTCGTTCTATATTTTCAAGAATATCTCTTATTTATTCTATTCTTAACCTAAACATATCAATCATATATATATTTAAAACATCAGTAAATTATTCAAGCACTCATTGCATTAGTTACTTACCTGGCTTTGCGAGCACTCCAGGTCCTAATCACGTCTGCCAAAATAAACGGTGAAACATCTTTAGAATCGTGATTTACGTTATTCTCGACTAAAGTACGATAAAATCCCGAATCTTTTCGGAATAACCATATTAAGTTCGGTTTCAATACTTTCAGTTTCAATAATCTTAAAATACCATTACAAACAATTCCAAGTTGCTAGCTCACCTAAATTCTCGATTTACGTGTTTTTTGAAAATATTCCGAAAAAATTTTCGCAAACGCTACGGAAGGGCTCCGAACCGTTCAAACCTACCCGGATTTATCCAAACATGTTTATAATATCATAAATAACTAATAACTAACATCAAACCCAAAACACATCCTTATACGCAAAAACCCACTTTTACCGGAAACTAACATATTCTATCGGATCGATCAAACTCATTCCGTTTTCACTCAGATTCTACCGAATGCTCATATTCAATATACTAACACTCAAACAATTCAATTTATATCAATACTCTACTCTACGAAGCTACTGGATACATCTGAATATTTAGCGGAAACTTGAAATTTGTGAATTTTTACCAGGAGGTCTTACTAAGATTTCGAGGGCATATACGGACTCCAAAAAATCCCACGAACGCGTTGGAATCAACAGAATTCCGATCGGAGCTACTGTTCACCAACAGATTACTGTTCACTAAATCTTCTTTCCTCGTTTCACATGCAACCGTGCACGGAACGGAAAATCCAACACTGCCAACTTGTAGTACTCTCTGAGAGCTTCGATTTGGCGGGTGGCTCGGGTCGTGAAACCCATTATCGCACGTTTCTCTCATCCTTGCGCCGCTGTTCGCAGTCAATCGCGCAATTGCCGACCACCACGAGATGTGTCGTGGCCGGACGATCACGATGGCGCCGGTGCGCGCCACCGGAGGTCCGTCCGCCGATGCCATTTCTCTCTCTTCTCCCTCTTCTCTTCTCTCTTTCTTCATGTCGTTGTATCTTTTTTTTTGTAATGATGAATAGTAAAAAGAAGACTTAAATAATGCCATTCCAAAAATTACAAAATTACCCCTACTTTGAAGGGTATTTTCGGTAATTCACTATTTTGAAGCCCTTCAAAACGAGTCCGATGGTGCAAGAATCAGCTCAATCAGAGTTCGCTTGAAAATTTTATAGTCGAAACAAGAATCTTATACGCGTATAATGATAAAATCAGAAATCGCGTAATCGGTTCTCAGAACCATGCATTTTCCAAAGCGATGAAACTTCACTTAAAAATATTCCCACCTATTTTCCAACACATAAAGCCTGATTTTCGATTACCATCACGTTCTAAATCCTTAACTTTAATTCGATAACTTTCCCAAACTGTTCCGAAAAACCCGGGATATTACAACAACTTAAAGCATTATATCGATATATTACGAATGTTACTACTAGAGGAGTAAAATTTACGCAGGACAATCCATGGAGTCAAAAATTGAAGACCAAGAAATGCCTTAGGTATTTTGTGTTTTAATTAGATTAATATAGGAAAATCAAAAAGCCCAGTCAATACAATAGTTTTGTTGTATTTATGTTTACAATTCAAATTATTTCAATAATATGTCATATAGCATATGATGCTCACTCATACATTATAACATGCCTTGGCATTAAATACATGTTGATTTAATCTAAGCATAAAAGTTATACAAATTTTTAAATAGTTAAAATTTAGATTAATACATGTGAACAAATTAAATGGTTTAATTTAAATAAGTTTAAAATTTGTTAAATTGAAAAAAGATAATTGATAGGAGAGTAGTTATTTATTTTGACATATATGATGGAAACCCAGATATAAATTCCATAGCCGATTCTGAATGGACGGTAGTGTGATATATGTTGGGGTTGGTGCTCAGAGCGCCAATTCCCGGTTGTATTTCTTTATGAATACTTCTGTAAAACATTATTTTTTTACTGGAATATATGATTCCAATGGTTTCTCAATGAACCATCAGTCTTGGAGACTGGTATAGACGTGTGGGTGTTATAGCGGATAAACACTGAACGACTCACCAAAGATTCTTAATGGATGGTACACCAACGTCAATAAGAATCTTCTCGGGTTGAGTAGCACTTGTGATTCTTAGACTTGAGATGCCATTGTGGGCACATGAGACATCTTCTACACTTAGATGGCAGTCACGTCACCGATATGTTTAGATCAGACCTCCGCATGTTCGTTGGGTGTAGCTATATAGATCCTCAGGGTGTCCTATGTGTGCCAAGATAGGATCCGTCAGTTCTGTGTATCAGAGCATAGGTAGTCCACATGATTAGCAATCAGATAAAACCATGGGCCCGTGGTACAGTTTAGAAACTAGTTCTAAACATTCTTTTTGAGATTGCTAATAGAATAGTCGACTGGATAATCCCCATAGAGATTTGACGTTTACATCTATATCTCTGGGATATATCCGGATACCTGTGACGGAGGAATTATACATTTGCCATGACCTCGACCTGTATGATTCAGCGAGTTTATCCGTGATCGTCATAATTTACGGGTGGATAAATTATGGACACGAAATGAGATTTCGTGACGGATATGCCTGAATCTAGAGAGTCTCAATAATGAAATATACTCGTAGAGCACTAGAGCAACATTTATAAATAATATTGATTATTTATAAAGTCGTTTAAAGGTTAAACGCAATATACCTGTTTAGAGACCCGATAGTCATTTCCTTAATTATTGTGTATTTACATTAAATACTTGATTAATTTAAATACACATTAATTTATAGTCAAATTGAGATATTTGACTAATATCCTAAATGAATATATGTATTTGATATTTAATGTAAATATTATACATATATTTAATATATTTGTATTTAATTAATTAATTAATTAATTATTTAATTGTTAAATGATTAAATTAATTAAAATATAAATATCTTAAAATTTGGATATTTGATTAAATGACTTAGTTGCCTTTGTTGACTTAATTAAAATATCTATAAAGTATTTATTAGATATTTAACAAGTTGATAAAATTGAAACCAAATGAAATTGAAATTACATTTCCTTATATTTGCTTGTGTAATTTCGACCAAGGCTAATTTCTTAGCAAGTATATATTGTTTTCATTTCATTTGTTAAATTAACCTAATACACTTTACAAACTCCATTAAAAAGAAACAAAAGAAGCTTGTGAGGAAGAAGAAGAAAAACAAAGAGAAAAACAAAGAAAGCTTAAGATTTAGTAAGTTTCTTCAACCTACTATTAGAAGGGAAAATCTTCCTTAAGATTTAGGCTACATCTTGTGATATTATCATGTTATTCTTTTCTTTATTCTTTGTGTTTTTGATGAATGGAAGTTTGGTGAAAGTATTGAGCATGTATGATGATAGAAGCTTGTGACTAGTGTAGTTAGAAGTGTTCTTTTATGGTTTTGGAAATTTTGTTGCTAATCTAGAGTTGTTGACCCACTCTTAAATGACCTAGATTTGATCTATAGTTATTTCATTGTGTTGAGACTTTAATTGGATGGAAGAATGATGATTAAAGTAGTTGATTTAACCAATTTGGTCTAATTTGTCCAATTTGAAGAAATTGAAAAATTAGGGTTTACGACCTTATCCAAATTTGAGGATTTTCATTTATGTTGTATATAAGGATGTGTATATGATGTATATAAAGTTTCATGTTGATTGGATTTCATTTGGATGTGTCTTGAAGCATGGAAGTGCAAAATGCACAATAATGAACCCTTGTGAGGCTCTCGGCCAAATGGAAGAAATTGGGGATTTATGTTGCCTTTGGTGTTTTGACATTTAGGACATGTTAAGTTCATCTTATAAATGATTTAGAATCATCCAAAATTGATTTGAACAATTTCGGACTAAAATGAACAAGATACCAAGTGTAAGGGCAATTCGGTAAATTAACATAAATACGATTTATTGAATTTTATTTCATAATTTGATTATTGGATAATTAAATAAATATTTTTATTTAATGAATCCGAGAAAAAGTTTGAAATCGAAAAATTTGATTTTCCACCGTTTCCGCTGCGTTACCGGATTTAGCCCCTAAAACCCCTACAATCTATACTCATGATACAACTCCACGCACCAAATAAAAATAACATAAGTCACATATATTTAATTAAATAGTTTAATTAAATAATTACCCAAATCCATTTTATTTTAAACTTAAAATAGTGAACTAAAATTTTAAGAGTTAAAACTGAAATGACTCACTATAAAGAACACTTAATTGAATTATTTCATTGAGTTAAATTAGTTTAGACTAACAAAATAAGTGAACAAAAATTTTAAGTGTTAAAATTTGGAGATATCACTAATCATCAACTAGTATTAATTAGGTTATGTTTTTAGTCGTGCATAATCTAAAAAATTAATTACTAGAGTAATAGAAGCCTTAAACTACAAAATAGTGAGTGGGAGAGAGAGATGTACGATAATATATCACGCGATCTCTGCTATTAGTCCGAAAATGTGAGATTCAAATGGCGTCTCGAGATGGTTTTATTTTTATCCCCCTCGAGATGGTGTCCATTTTGGGTCAATATCAAGTTTGGATTCCGAGATGATAGGAACTCTAGATGTATCTGGTAAATTGACCTATCTTACGGTGGCACTTCATTAGTTAAGTCCAAGGGTTCCGAAACAACGGGGTTACACTCACAAATGAAAGATTAAATGTTAATCGAAATTCCTCGATCATATCAAAAGGTGGTTGGTTAATAAAGGAATAAGAATTATTCCCGCAGATATCAAATGAGATTATCTTGATCTATCATGCAAATACTTGACCAACCCAATGGCGGCACTTATTGTGGGATTATAGATTTACGTGGTATAGTAATTGTTTTTAAGTTTATGACTCATTTTACATGGTTCATGCATCATTTTCAATTTTATGCCAAAATTCTTGTGATGAGTTTAATATGCGATGGATAAAATTTTTTAATGCACGTTTATTTAAAATTTATCAGACATTTTTCCCGATAATTCTACACTTGCTAACGATAAATATACGAGAGAAAAATACGTTAAAAGAAAAGTAACATGAAAGTTGTCTTGGTGTAACACCCCGGTAATGCCGACGACCACTAAGTTATGGATGGTAAAATAAAGTATATAAATCATTTTCTAGCATGTATGTGTTGGTGGAATTATATTTTGGACCTTCGATAAATCCTTTGCAGTTTCTATAGGAAATTTTTTCCTGTTTTACTCCTGACAGCCCTTAGTAATTTGGCTAGTATGCCTGAGATACTAGTATATGAGGCACTACCTCTTCAGTATCCGATCCTCGAGTGTTAGTGTCCAAGACATGCCACAAGATCACTAAGCATGATTAAAATGCGAATAAATCAAAGAGAGTTGCGGAAAAACTTACTTTGATCGGATGAGTTTCAAGACTTTTTATGCATTTCCATGGAAGCTCCAAGCTTTGAATGAAGTTCTAAACCATTGGTTGAGTTTCCCTATCACCTTGATTCACTCCTTTAAGTGCTAGCTTGGAACAAAAATGAAAGAAAAATTTTCTCCTCCAAGGAGCATATGTTTCGACCATGAGAGAAAGATTTTTGGGAGAGATGAATAGTTGTTGTTTCATAAAACATTTGTGTGTTTTATATGGTTTCCAAAACCATCTTGGATAAAAGTAAATGGTTTTATGAAAACCATTCACTATAGCCAACTACCACCATCACCTTTAAGGTGACTAGACATTCATCACCAAAAAGTGACATTGATGTAAGTTAGTGGGACCCACTTTAAATTCAAAATTCAAGTGGTTCACACAACACACTTCGGGCTCGGTTTCGTTTATTCTGAATAAACGAATTTTCCGTCGCTACGTAATTAAATCCAATTTAATTAAATAATAATGCCTAGCAAAATTATTACGGAAGTCGCTCGCGAATTAATTCTAAATTAATTTGTTCGCTTGAATTAAAATCCAATTTTAATTCCGCATTGAAATCTAATTTCAATTAACATATCTAATATATTATTTTAGCCCAATTAAATAAATTAAATAGTAAAATATAATATAACTATTAAATTTACTTTACCGATTAATTCCAAATTAATCGAGTTCTATCTTCTTGACGAATTTAATCCCAGATAAATTCTCGACGTAATTAATCCCATATTAATTTTACAACAATTTCCAAAATTACCCTCACCCTTTTAATATCCATCCGATATACATTATTCATACATACATCCAAGTATTCACACATAACATGTTATCAATCAATCTAATCCAATTAATTAATCTTTAATTAATGACCATCAAATGTTCAAACAACGATTTGATTTGCGCGAGTCCAACTCGTTTAAGAATAATTATTCAAAGTACGTATTCTTGAATTATATCGAACTATAATTTTAAATCCAATTTAAATTATATTCAATACTAATTCATATTTAATTCCAAATTAAATAATTACACTTTTAAAAGTGCCTTTTAGACTTGGATTCCAAATCCAATCTTTATGGGTCTCAAAGGCCCAATTAGTATCCGTTACTATTCAATTAAAGTCCAATGGGCTTTCAATTAATTCATTAGGCATGGGCTTTGGCAATTATGGGTCAAACCCAAGATGCCAAGGCCCAATTAGGAATCACCCTATGCCAAAATCAATTTAGGCCCAATTAAATTATTTAAAGGACCAATTGTCATATTTATACTTTATGGAAATGGTTTTAGGCCCAATTGGATCCAACCAATTATCCTAAACCAAACTTGGTCCAACCAAGCCCATTAAGCCCAAATACAACAAATTAAATTAACTCATTATTCCAAATCACAAATTATTCAATTCAAGTGTAATTAACAGAATTAATTAACTAATCTAATGTTTCCAAAATATTTAATTAATCCAATTAATTATGCTCTTCAATTCCAATTCATGTCCAACATAAATTGAAGCAAAACAATTCATTATAACATGCTTCATGCTCACAGTTTTGACAAGAAATAATTATGCAATTTGATTCCAATCCAATTAAATCAACATCCAATATACATTTCATGCCAACAACACATCCAATATGTCAAATTTCAAAAATTCCCATGAGCTTATCTAGGGTATATAATCGGCCAACCTATAGGATTTGGGGATTTTTGATCTAATCAATATTTCACAAATCCAACAATGCACAAATCCAATTCAACATCAAAAAGCTCAACCAAATCATCAATTTGAAGAAATTATGTTCTAAACACAAAAACCCCAAATAAAGTCCATAAACCCTAGAATTCCAAATCAAGCTTAGGATGGCTCTAGATACCATTGTTAGTGTCCAAGACATGCCACAAGATCACTAAGCATGATTAAAGTACGAATAAATCAAAGAGAGTTACGGAAAAACTTACTTTGATCGGATGGGTTTCAAGATTTTTTATGCATTTCCATGGAAGCTCCAAGCTTTGAATGAAGTTCTAAACCCTTGGGTGAGTTTCCCTATCACCTTGATTCACTCCTTTAAGTGCTAGCTTGGAACAAAAATGAAAGAAAAATTTTCTCGTCCAAGGAGAATATGTTTCAGCCATGAGAGAAAGATTTTTCGGAGAGATGAATAGTTGTTGTTTCATAAAATAATTGTGTGTTTTATATGGTTTCCAAAACCATCTTGGATAAAAGCAAATGGTTTTATGAAAACCATTTACTATAGCCAACTACAACCATCACCTTTAAGGTGACTAGACATCCATCACCAAAAAGTGACACTGATGTAAGTTGGTGGGACCCACTTTAAATTCAAAATTCAAGTGGTTCGCACAAGACACTTCGGGCTAGGTTTCATTTATTCCGAATAAACAAATTTTCCGTCGCTACGTAATTAAATCCAATTAATTAAATAAAAATGCATAGCAAAATTATTACGGAAGTCGCTCACGAATTAAATCTAAATTAATTCGTTCGCTTGAATTAAAATCCAATTTTAATTCCGCATTGAAATCTAATTTCAATTAACATATCTAATATATTATTTTAGCCAAATTAAATAAATAAATAGTAAAATCTAATTTAACTATTAAATTTAATTTACTGATTAATTCCAAATTAATCGAGTTCTCTCTTCTTGACGAATTTAATCCCAGATAAATTCTCGACGCAATTAATCCTAGATTAATTCTCTCATTTTGATAATTAATTCCCAGATTAATTATTACCGTAATTAATCAGAGATTAATTTTCTCTTTCATAATTAATCCCAGATTAATTTCAGTTCGAGTCAAATCTCAACAGTGAATCTTCGGGAAGCGACCCAGGAGATTCATGGATATGTTGGCAGTAAATACGGTTATCGGACTATCCGAATACATGCGTACCTAGTACCACGTCCTTACCGATTTACAAGACATGGTTGGCTTCTAGCAAAGCACCGTGCCTACCCAATTCTCCAGAAATATTCAGTAAACGAATAGGTAATCTTTGTCAGGCGTAGTATACATAGTATTGCGTATTATGATCCAGTATCTGATGTCACATGCTAGGCCTGTGGGTGGAATTGTGTCTACCCCGTATGAAACATATATCGGATCTCTGGTAAATAGTCTCTATAATCGGATAAACATGACCTAGTCATATTATCCCGATAGCTGCAACATACAAGAGTACCAGTTCCTTATCCTGCGTGATCATCATCTCCATATGACTGAAGTAATACTTACATCTTGACATCACACCCGATACACTACGATTCTCAATATACCCAGAAGAGGCGTACATAGAACCTTTTAAAGCCCCGGACGACCAAAACCAAAGTATATTGATTGTCGTAAGTATTAGCGATGCAACTCTCAGGTTAAAACCAAATACACCTACCCTGATACGGACTTCCATAGACATATAGTCATACTACCAATGGAATTTCGAGGGGTCTATCCAGAGCGAAGCTGTTTCCGTACCATCGGTAAACACAACCTCCTATTACACTTGCATGAGTATCTAATACCCAAATATATGAGAACTATGCTGTTATGCTCCCATAACACGCACAAGTGCAATACTAGTCTATTCCGCATTATCGATGTCCAATCTCGACAATACTACGACTAGGGATATATTAATGATTAAACCTTAGTGGATTAATATTGTCTCATATCTTATTAATCCGGAACTAATCATATGGACTTTTATCATTTATATATCTTGGTAATCCAATTACAAATGATAAAAGAGCAATTTCCTTTGTCACATAGTTAATTTGTACAACAACACCATGTTTTGTACAAATAGTGATGCTATGAGTCATAATTATCTGACATCGAGTACATCCTCAAATCCTATAGACAGGTTAGTAAGAATTCCCTAGCTATTCGAATATTCTTCCTAATAAAAGTAACCATAATCCTTGTCATAGTTGAAATTTATTCCGTAATTATCTTGAATTCTTACCAGCAGTTCGAAACAAGTTTTGAGAATAGATAGTAAATTTCTGAGAATATTCACTCGAGGGAGTGGGAAGAGAAAGCTATAAGAAAAGAAAGAAATGATGCACATATGCTTAAATCAACCAGACATAATAATGGGTAGAGACATAAAATGAGATAATACAGAAGATACGAGAACTTATAGTAGTAAGGATAATAGAATAAGCCCGAGCAAGAACAAATGTCAGTTAGACCCAAGTAAAATTCCTTCTTTCCTCGGAAAATTCTTTCAACAGATCCAATAGCCCTTGAGCACCTTGTATAGATAGCAAGTTTCCTGAATAATGAAAGATAATCAGAAAAGCAAAAGTATGAAGAAATTAGGATTAGTTCTTGGAGTTTTCGATAGACATGAGATGTCACAAAGTATATGGAGATTCTAGATACCCAAACCAGACCCATAAGAAAATAAAATGAATGTGTGAAGGAAAGATGATTAGTTGTCTTAACTAAGAAATCTGACATACATAATGCCCTGATTTGCCCAAATTTTAACCTCTTAGTGACACCGATTGAGGAAATTATCCT